>JABFOV010004793.1:0-13222 GCA_022817685.1 Aradophagus sp. ZL-2020
GACATAAATATTCCCACACATCATTGCCAAATAAAATACGACGCAAGTTTAACATTTAACGTTTGGCCCGACGACTTTGCAAAGCGCTTTATAAATAATTTCACGACGCGGTTTTATTTATCACCGATGCTTCTCGACATTTTCTAATAAACGATTTGTTATCGCAATTTAATGCTTCCGTTGTATTTATTTTTCCGTGCTTCGATTAGGTCGCAAAGTTTTTATCAACCACGCGGAGAAAAATGTTTCACTGCAGCAGTCGGAATTGCTATTGCGTCAACGGCAACGTTCAGTTAAATATGGGCCGACATTACGGGTCATACCAATAACAGAAAATTGACAACTGAGCAAGTTTGTTAACGCTTTTTATTTGAAAGTGATGCGTTCGTAAACTCACTCTAACGAATCGCATGATCAAACAGTTTGCTTCTATTTTTCAAAAGGATTTCGCTGTAGTCGGTGTGTTTTATTTGGACAAAAATGAATTTATATTTTTTAAAAGCTCTTTTTATTGCAACTGCAATGCGAGTACGTAATAAAAATACTTCTGTTAAAGTAACGAGTCAATAATTTACATGGAGAAACGTTTTTTGGTTGAAAATTTTGTTTGATCCAACGGAATTCTTCCGTTGATCCAGCTTTTCTGATTTCTAGCTATTTTCACTAAATGTGACCGATATTTTTGTGTGTGAATACATTAAAATGTTATTCCATACATACATTTTATAACCGCGACAAAAGTAAGTCAATGTGACGTTCTCTGTTATTACAATGGAACTATTTTCTCCGTGTAAGTACAAAAAAATGTGCTGAAAGTTTGTAACATCTTTTCTTTAACTTCTTAAACGAATTGAAACTTAAAACAATTTCGTATTTAACCCACCGTCACACACGTTAATTTTGGTTTCCTTGTCTCTCTTCAAACAACGCACTCAGTTGTCTTTGTCATTGTAAGTAGTTTTCCGCCGTGCATATAACGTCAAATTAAAAAAGTAAAATTACTTTTTGTATCACATTCGCAATATCGTAACGTAAAATTCATCATTTTTGTATTTCATATTAATAAGGACCTGCCAGATCGTTACATTAATGGAAATTCGAATTAAAAAAAACAAAAAAACTGCATATTTCATGCAAATATAAAAACCGTAGCAATTATTGTATTTGCAATTGTTAGAACGACAGGGCAACGGTAAAAAGACAAAATAGACTTTTGAAAACGAAAATTTGACAAGAGAAAAAGGCCGCGCGATAATTCGCGACAATCGTTGTTCATTTTTAATTGAAACAATATCGAATTATTTCGGCAAAGGTATGCAAATACCGCATAATGTTGGCGGGATTGGCGAGCGGCCGTGGAAAATAGAAGTCAATCGCACGCGATAGAATTGGCGCTGTCGAATGCGAGGCCGAAAGTGCCGAATGCGCATTAATCCGCAAATGACCTTCGTTGCATAAAACATCGGCCGCGCTGCGACGCGAATTAGTGGCCGTGGCTTGCAAAAATCCGGACCCTTGTTATTCCGCCGCCATTTCCATGAAACTCCCGTTAAAGTCAATAAAATGATTCCCCGACTCTTCCGTCTTATTCCGAACGGTCGGAATAATCGTCGGAAGGAACGAGGCGAAATTACAATTACAAACAAGCGGCCTGTTGTTTCGCGACGTCAGTTTATTCGGTTGCGGATAAAAACGCAAGTTTCGCTTCGAGCACGAATTCCAGCAGTTGAAGCTTGATGCTTACCAGGCCGATTGATCGACCTTGGCGGCTGTTACATTAATTAAAAATCGTTTTGTTCCATTTGCGTTGAGTCTTTCGCGTGCATTTCGTGTGACCCAGGCGGTTGAAAATAATAGAAATTTTTTATTACAACATAAATTCTACGTGCAAAATAACACAATATTTAACGTTATATATCACGTGGAAAAATGTTCTTATCAATTTAAGTTCGTACACATCTCGACTGACAAGTCATGTTATTTCTATTAATGCAATATGAATTACTGAATAATCTAGGTTTAAACAGAAAATTTTTTCGCCGAAGATTTATCAAAGATTATACAAAAATGTCAATCAAAGTTAATTTATTTCGTAACGTTCTTAATAATTACTAAAAATTACTATACTGAATAAGTATACAGGAACGTAATTTTGATTAAAATTGTTATATTTGATTAACATTATCATGATAAATAATTGTAAGTCAAAATGTTAAATAAACCGTTAACGGTCTTATCACTAAGCGTAGTATAAAACAAATTCCTAATGGAAAACTGCCAGAGTTTGATAGCCAAGCTTGAGACTGCTTCATCGACTGGCTCGACAATGTTTCACAACGTGAACTCAACAAACTCGAGCAAGGTTTCGAAGTAAATTTGGCATGGCATTGTTTTCCGAATAGCAAACTTATTAATCAGGTGAAAATGCTAGAAAATAAGAACAAAACTTTAAATTTTTTAAGAAAAATTGATTATTCCTCTATTTCAATTTCGATTCTTTCGTCCGTCCGTCTTTTATTTACAAGTCACCTTAACGCAATACGGTCGAAAAAATACACTTTTCCTCCACGAGTTTGAAACAATCAACTTTCCACCCGCAAAACAGTTATGAAAAGCACAATTTCTACGCACGTGTTAAAAGAATAAGATTATGATATCAATAAATGAAAAAAAGAGAGAAAAAAAGAAAGCACTACAAACGGCACCGCAAAAAATGCATTAGTGGAGTGACGTTATCAAGTTATTATGCATGGTTACGTGCGCTTTATCAGCCAATAAAAAATCTAAAGAGTCAAAAGTTGTAATGAAAAAGATCCGTTGCATACTTTCGTAAGTTATCTCGGCAAAAAGGTTGTGCATAAAACGCGCATTAATTATATACAATCTGCCGTGATTGTGTATACGTGGTTGTGCATGCTTTATGCGCGCGGTTTACATTTGGCTGAAAATTGGACGTGTATGCGAAAGGAATAACTCACTCGAGTATCTCGCGCGAGAAAGTATGAAACGAAATTATGATATCATGCATAGAATTCGCGTTAGATATAATTAGCCATCGATCGTGCATAATCAGCGCCAACGAATACACTCGTTACAATTTATCTAACACTTTTGCACCCGAGCCGCCGAGCGCTTTCGCCTTATCGCGACGAAAGTTGAAAATAAACAGACCACTTACGAGGTAACTTTTTATTCGGCCACAATCGGCCATTCAGACATTAATTATGATGAATTACGAGGCCTGCAAATGCGATCTTGATGGGCGAACAAAGAATTTCTGCGGCCGAATGAATGGCCGCGTTTATAAAGAAATGAACGCGCTCGGCCGGCCGGCGAATCGCGAAATGAAAGGCGAAAATTTGAAGCGCGATTGGCGCGCACCGCCGGGCTAAATAAATGCCAAAGAATCGAGCGCGCTGTTTGTTTTTCAGTCCCGCATTCGAAATCACAAATCACGCGCGCCGACGCCGCTCCCCCACTGATAATCCGGTCGCGGGAATCAAAAACTTTGCTTGCAAATCGGATTTCGTTTTATCCTTGGCAAAATATATGCTTGTACACAAAACACCGGAGTCGAAATTTAGATCGAATTATTCCAAGTCCCGTTTATGCTGATGGAATTCAGTGGATCATGTTCTCCGTGTTCCGCTTTTTACGGCGCGTTCGCCGTTTTGCAATTTAATTGCCATTTGAAGGCGCGCCGGTTTAATCGCGGCGCAAACTCTATTCAAAACAATGCCCGAAACGGCCGTCGCATGACGAGCGCGATTTTTATGCGATTCGGATGTGCGCTCGCATTAAAAAAGTACAAGAAAAAGTTTGTCGATGGCGATTCATTGACTTTTATTTTGCAGTTCATTTTACGCAGTTTTTGTACCCGCGATGGCGGCAAAAAAAATGGCCGGGGAAACAAAAAGGAAGAGCAAACAACAAAGGTCCGGCGGTCCGGATTAATATTCACGGTTGTAAATATTGCACGCGCGGGCCTGTCTTTGTCGAAAGAGGGCGAGGCAAAAAATATTTGCAGCAAGTATTTATTTTCATTGCACGCGAATTCCCTGTCAATTCGGCGCGCGTAAAAAACAATTTTTAATAAACGAATGCATTGGCGGACATAAAATTTCATTTTTATTTCGCGATAAAATATAACGAATATGCGCGGACGTTTGCGTCGAGGGGTCACTGTCCCGACGACGATCACTTTGCGCGATACCAAAATCACTTTACTTATGTTTATTGGTACACATTCGGCTAATGCAAGATTGTAGTCGCGAAATTGGAAGGCCGATTCCTTCGTTTCCAGCGGGCGATTCGCCGACTTCTTTACGCTCGCCAAGATGTACGTTTATTATTGAATTAATGTAATTGAATATTATTTTGTGTATGAAACGTACGTTTTTTCCCGGTCTCGAGCGCTACGCAAATTGAGCGCTTCGTGGCTGTGTATTGTTCGTGCTCGGCCGTTCTTGTTCTTTTTCCCGTGCCGGGGAGCCAATAAATACGCTCGTATAAAAACGTATTAAACCATATTCATTGGCTCCTATTTTGCGGGATAACGAAAAGTGAGAAAACGCGGAGGGGGAGGGGAGGGATTGAAAAGGCTGGAAAATAAAGGAACACGAAGTCGAGTGCGATATCCGTGTAGCGTTACAATGATTTATATAAACGTTATCGAGTATTGGATTAATATAATATAAATATGATTGATTCGAGGGCCGACGACATAACAGCGATATTTTGCCGATTGATATTAATGATCAATTATTCGCCCGGTAAATTAAACGTTTTACTGTTTCATTTATCAAGATTATTTTGAAGTAATTCACCCTATTAGGTTGATGGCTCTTAAGTTTAATGCGAGTTTGTTGTGACGAAGCGGAAGTTATTCTTTGAGACAGCGAATCGTTTGAAAATTTAGCAACTCCATTCGAGATGTTTCCGCACGTAATCCACTTACAACGGAAAATTGAATTCAAATAAACAAATTTTGATTTTTTAAATATAAATATATATACTAATGAACATTGTTCAAGAAAAAAAAATTGAAAGATAATTTTTAATGAACCGACATTTTGATCACATATCATTGATTTCAAATAATTGCAAATAGCGTGTGCTATTTACGTGATTTTAAATACTCCATCAAGTCATTTTCGTCTTAAATACTATTTTTTACATCACAGCATTTGAATCAGGCAAAACATATGAAGAAATGTTAAACTAAAAGTGCGCAACTGCAATAAATCTATCAAAAATAATTGTTACTGCTGACTGTCACTTTGTCCGCTGCGGCAAATCTATTTCATTTAATTCCCTTTCATCTCCTTTGTAATTCAATAAAACGACACCGCGTTGGGAAAAATTTAATTGCACTGACAGAGAAAACATCACAGATCGTTTCGGCCCTCGTGACAATTTTTTTAATCTGTCATAAAACCTATTACGGTCACATCAAAAATAAGCTGTCCGTTTTTGAATACAAAATTACCGGCGACGCTGTCTTTTTGTTGCAACAATCAAAAATTACGTACATACAGATAACGCTTAATTTTATGTACAAATTTAATTGAAACGTCGCGATAAATTCGGACGTGTCTTGAAGGAGTACATTATTCAAGAAGCGAAAACCATTTTGCAATTCTAGAACGGATCATTTGCAATTTAATTTACGTAATTCGAAAATTTAGATGAAAGCGCCGCGATATTTTAATAATCGTGAATTGCATTAATGCCACAACGATTTGAAAATTCCGCAGCCGACCCTCGAGGCTGCGTGTGTCATCAATTACGTCTAATTGCGTCGACGGAAGTTAAACATTAAAAAGTAAATTTCTCTTTAGAATGCGTCAATTTGTTACATTAATATTCGACGTTCTTTAATCGCTCCATTGCTTGGTGCTTCATTGCTTTTATCGTAACGAAAACAATATTATTAATGAAATTATAAATGCTCTCAGTTCATTAATCGTAGTAAGTTTAAATTTAATAAGTTATTTTATCATTTCATTGGTAATCAGCTGGAAATGAAAATGAATCGAAAATTTATTTTTGAAAGAAAATCAAAATAGAAAACGTTGAGAACAAAAAGAAGCTTTGAAAAACTTATAAAGAGAAACAAAATTCCAGAATTTGTTGAACAAAGGTGGAACGAAATCGTACGTCAATTTTGCTCAGAATAAAAGTTTAACTGTGATAACGTTTATCAAATTTACTAAATTTCATTATATACGAAGAAATAAAAAAATCTTTTATTCGAAATTGATTTAAAATATTGGATCCGCTTTGATTTTAAAAAAAAACTTTTACAGCTCCCTCTAACACCCTAATTTCACAGTGCATAAAAGTATTTTAGAAGTTTTAATTTCAAAATTTTACAAAAACACCACCCCAGAATGGTCCATATTTGATAGAATGTAGTCGCAAGACGGAAATTTCTGTTTTTTTTTTCAATCCCCACTTTTTGATTATCTTTTATTTACATATAAATTCAAGTGAGAAAAGTGCCGAGCAAAAATGCAACGTGAGGAAAGTTTCACTCAAAAACGGAATACAAATTTATAACGATTTTGTACGCAAATCGCACTCTGTTGTATTTTATCTCGGAAATTTCCGTTACATCACTTCAAGGAATGTAAATCAGTAACTAATATTAAGCTTCTTTATTCTTCAATTCATGTTATCAAACCATTACATTCATAAACCGTGATCAACGTGCTTTGTCAATTAACTCCGAGTGAACATGAACACACTTGCATGCTTAATGATCTGTTCCGTCATCGCTGAATATCACATATTGATCGTCTCATATAACTATGCCAATCACATACTTAAATAGTTTACCATCATTTATAAATTATTCACCCCCAAAAATTGTCACTGCCGTGGTATGCAATTTTAATTACTCCGATAACTATTTTCGTGCAGTTGCACGAAAAAAAAAAAATTTAAGCGCAGTTTTTATCAGCAATTAAATTACCCAATGGGTGATGTAAAATGTCAATAACAAAGCATGGGCGAAAATAAAATCTAGAGGAAAGTGTAGTTTCAAATTAGATTTTTTACCTGACTATAGAACAAAGCTTTTGATTAATATGCTCGAAAAAAAAAAAAAAAAAAAAAAAAAAAATTGAATGAATAGTAGCTTTGAGAGCCTATGTGAAAAAATTCAAACAGTTTTTAACTTTTCTTTTGACAGCAATAAGAAAAACGTTCAAAAAACTATAATTCAAAATGTTGAATCAGGTAAAAGTTATTTACCTGACATCCATTAAAAAGCAAATTTTATATTTGAAAATTTCTTATTGTTTCGTTGTTTGATTAAGAACATTATTAAAAATATGATTTTAGCATTCAGCATTTTAATACAAATTCGTTGTTCCAAAAACTTTCTTCTCTCGATCAAAGTAGATTTTTCGTTCAACTAATCTTCAAAGCGCATGAAAAGAAAAACGTTATTGAATCAAGAAACGATTGAAAACAGAACTCCGATTGTTAGAACAAAAACCTCTCGATTTTGATCTAACATCGAAAAGTTCTTAATTCGAGTATTTATAATCAATTATTCGTTTGTGAATCAAAAACTGTTTAAGGTTAAATAAAAATTTAAATATCCGTTGTTGATTCAATGGGAATTTTTTCTTTCCAAAGGTGATAAACTTACAAGATGTATAAATATTTATGAGACTCTCACAAACAATTTATGAATTTTACTAGAACTCACAAGCAAACTCTGTTAGACTCTCATAAGTTTCTCATAACTTGAACATTAGTCGACCGAAATATCTGCTTGGATTGCTCCGCGACAACATTTCTTCGACTGCACGAAAGTCAATTGCACCGCGCTTTGTCATGCGACGCTTTGAAAAGAAAGCTCAGTCGTGGCGTACGAATGCGGCGTGAAGAAATAAAATTAGCCACGCCGTCATCGCGACAATAAAGGATAAAAAAAGAGAGGCCGTTAAAGCGCGCTCGCAAACATCGCTGAATAACGAAGGCCGTGACTCGGCGCGCCTCGATGGCTCGCCGAGGACGATGACTTGAATTTTGGCGGTGGCCGGAACGGTCTGGCGAATCGAATAAATCAATTTGTCGAGCAAGTAGGATTGCGTGTGTACGTCGGCGTGGCTTTACCCGACGACGATTGTACGAACTTAGTCTAGCGTAAATATAATGATAATGCGCGATGGTCCATGGCCATCGATTCTTGCGTTGGCCATCATTATGGAAAGATAGCGCCCTCATGCGCAGATTGCCGAATTCCCTCATAAAGCCGAAAGAACCGATGAGCGCCCGTTATTTAGTGGCGCGGTGATCGCGCGGCCGTTAAAGCCGACGACAAATATAAATCTTCTCGAATCGGGCGATATTACGTTTGCCGTCGCGCGAGTCACCTGATCCCGACGGCAAAGACATTCAATTCGTACGTTCAAACTAATTTCGCGCTTGTTATTTATTGATTTTACGTTTTTTTTTTTTGTTTTCTTTTATACTGGCCAAATATTTTGTCATTTCGGGCAAACCTGCACTGATTTGAGCGAATTCGCTATTGGACGAATATTGCACTGAAAAAATTACATGCACAACGGGGTCTTATATTAAGACACCTAGAATAATAGACCATAACTTTTACAGTACATTCTTCCTTCAAATAATTTTGATATTCTTGGCTCACATGTACATCTTTTACACATGTAATTATAAAATTATAATTTTTACGACTAATTACACTTCATTATATTCATGAATATTAAAAACTACAAAATTCAATAAGAATTTGATTCCTCAAATCACTTCCAAACTCAAACCACTGTTAAATATTTATTTAACACTTGTTTGCAGGTAAAATATTTTCGCGAAGGGATTGCGGAAAAGGCCTGAAACAACCAGACATAATCAAAATTACTAAATCATAACTTCAAAAGCACAATAAAATCAAATTCTAACGCGAGTCAAAAACATTTGTTTTATTACACGTCATTTATCCGGTGCTGTTAAAGTAATCAACGAGAATGCTGAAAGAGGTATGGCAGTAAAATCTCGTTCCATGTCGTCGCACAAAGGAAAGTAAAATGAAAGTAGACGTGTTTTGCCGGATGAAACGCGAGCGAAGAGCCGAGGACGGGATTAAGGGTCATGGAAATTAGCGTGTTGTCATTTAGAGATGGCGCCTGACGAGAAAGCGCAATGAATGAAGACCACGAATTCACTGGCGCGCGGGGTTAAAGGCTCACAACGGGCGCCGAGGCCGTTTGGCCTAGGGCTGTCACATTTTCAGAAGCACTGTGCGAGCTTCCGCTGACGAAAGGAACTGTTAATAATTTACAATAATGATAATGCTCGGTCCGTTGCTGTCGCGCCCGATGACGGAACCGGGCAAAAACAAACGAGACCGGACCTTTTATCGCGTAATTATGAGACGAAATAATTCCCGTCGGATTTTCACCGAGCCCGATTCTCCTTACTTCATTGCGTTAATTTCGATGTAACGGCGATTGAATGTGTTGATTTAACGCGACGAAAGGAGAAGGAAAAGTGGAGGAAAGAACGACGCCGTTAAAGGAGAAAGTGAGTGCTCGCAATCAAGTTGCGTGCCAAGTTGATAATAATTTTAATTAGACTTGTTCGTTACTTCGCAGCCAATTTTCCCCCGTTTTTTATTTACATCCGCGCACGGACTCGAGACTAACTTTTTGAATTCGAAACTTGCCGGCGACAATGTAACTTGAAATACCGCGGCCGAAACTTTCGAGTGGAAAATCTTGATAAAAATATTTTCGCGAAACACGCGATGCCAAAGTGAACGTATGCGTGGCGGGAAAAAAAGGGGGAGAGGGTGGGCAGGGGCGAAGAAAAGGCGGCAAAAGAATTTCAATTTCAATTTCAATTCGGCGGTCGTTAAAGCGCCAACACTTTTTAAAGACACCGCGTTAACGTTCAATTGCTTGTTCGCATCGGCAAATACCATTAATTGAAATTCACGTGGAATTTCGCGGCGCTTCAAAGGCACGCGACTCCCTTTCGAGTTATTATATCCAGCTTCCGACGCGGACATTTCCATCGAGGCGTGCCCGACGATTTTCGTTGCGTTTGCAATTCGACAGCATTATGCCAGGCGGTCCCTTTTTCTCGCTTGATTTTGGCGTTGTTTGTTTATACATGCAAATATCAATTGCGATTATCAGAACGATGATTGTTGCCGAAAGCTTCGGGCCAAATGTCCGGCGGCTCGCGGATCTTTCGCGTTATCACGTTGCGCGCAATAAAAGTGCATTTTTCGTCGCAGTTGATATTCGAATAACAGCCTCTTTGGCGGTTCTCGATGCTCCGTTCGTTTCATTTGGTTTAATCACGAAACACGAAGTTTTCACCCGATGGAAAAAGGCTGTACGCTGACACACATAACGATCGTTCAAATGCCAAACCCGTGTTACTATTTCGACGCATATCCGCCGCGCTCTTTTCAGCCCAAAACGAATAGCCCGACCTTTTTACTCGCCGCGAGATAAGTCGGACATTATGATGCCGTTCGTCTGATTATGCTCGATGCACGACGCCGCGAACGCTATTTATGATTGACTTATCGACAGTTTTTGTCGCGATTCAATTGAAAAGAGACATTGCGGCAATTGACAAACCAACGAATTCGCGTCATTTTTTATGCAATTTGTTGCGTAATGTTTTAGACAGACGGTTTTTATGGTTTTCTTGCAACTGCTTGGTTTTTAAACAAATTAGCTCGTGTTGCGAAAACAAAGTACACGGAATTAAAATACATATCGAAAAGAGGCAACTCTTGGTATATTTTTGGAATTATGATTCAAGAATTTTTTACAAGGAAGCAAAAATGCATTTAATATCATTGAAATAAGGTTTAACGTGCATAAAATAATGCCAGAAAGGTTATTAATTGTATTACACATTTACATAACTCAATTTCGTTCAATATTTGAAGTTTTTGTTTTGTTAGAATTCAAATGCACTGAAATTGTTTCATGTAAAATGTAAATGATCCGAATTACGCTTTATTGTTATTTTCATTGTATAATTAAACAGTATTATTAAATAGTACTAAATACTCAAATGTAAATCTCAAATTTTCTACAAAATATTGCCGATAATACAAAGTGACGTACATGAGTATAATGTGCACATTATACTCATTTTATTACACCACATGTGGTGTAACAAAAAATTTGAAGTATAATTTTAAGAGATTGGAAATGAACCTGTTGTTTATACAACACGACATCTTTATCAAAATCACAAAATTCTTCTACGAGAAAATGACATTGTCTAAACTATTTTTCTTAACATTAAAAAGATTGTTTTTGTAGACAAAAACAAAAAATTCAATTTCATTTTCTTTTTGAACCAAAAAAAAATTACTTCAACTTGTTATACCCGACTATTGTCAATCATAATGTAAACATTGGCACAGTTTTGAAATTGTACTTTTTCCGTTCGGTATTACAAACTCTTAAAATAAACCGCTTACGTTTTCAATAAAAGCATTACTTTTCAAGCTTACTACATTATTGATTCAAGATGTTCCTTTTCTAAATGTGTAAAAAAATTAATAAATAATCGTAAACTTTTCGTCAACGAAAGATATACAATACAAAATCACACGCTTATCAATGTAAATCGAACGAAATAAAGAATTGTTCACTAATATCTATAACTGCGAAACGTGAGAGAAAAATTTTTGTACGATGTAGGAAATAAAATATTGTAAGAGTGGGAGATAATTGCAAGTTTGAAGTGGGAGGAACGTTGGTTTGGTGTTGGGAAGCGCGGGGTGGGGGAAGTTTGAGCGGTGACGGTTGAGGGTTAATGCAGCAGACTCATGCGGACACAAAGAAAGCATTAAGAGGCTTGCTTGCGTAGTCGGCGATTGTCACTGCAGAAGGCTCCCTCGAGATTGGAATTGCGATCGGGAAAAACGGCAACGGCGCTCGTATAAACGACAGCCGTTTATTCGAGGGAACTGTTCGGCTCATCTAACAACTTATGAAGCACACACGTCGGGCGAGACCGGGCGCCACCGCCCCCGCAACACGTGCGCATAAATCTCCCGGCATCATTCGGAGTTATGTCGGAAAAAAGTACGCGACAAGAACACGAAATACGTGCCATACGTTACGCGCTCAAATGCGTGATACTGATACGCAATTTTGCCAACAAAACGTTCTTACTTGACGAGCAAAAAATGTACCCGCAGCGAGAAGCGAATATAAAATCCGCCGCGTCATAAATAAGCCGCAACGAATCATAATTAAGCCAGATAATGCGAAACAAATGTTCAAAAGGATGTCTGTGTGCACGTGATAAATTCTCTCATTTAGATACGGGACGTGCTTTCGATGGCCTCGTGTTGTTGTGATTGTTGTAACAAATATCGAGAGAAACGTTTTCAAAATTTCGCCAAGAAATTTAGTTCCTAGATTAGTCAACATTTTTCCCTGTTAATAAACTTGATAACATTGATAGCGCTCTTATTATTCATATTAATAAATATTTTTTGTGCAAAAGACTAAATAATGTTGAAAAAGGGTCCACGGATTTCATAAGCTTGAAATTAATGCAGGTTGGAAATAAATAGAAGTATTTAACTGTTAGCTTTTCACACGCAAACAGCGTTCACGTGACGATAATAATAAACTTCAAAGTAAAGATCAATTCGACAGTCAAACGAAAATCAAACGCTTTTGGGTGATCGGGTTCATTTGGATTAATTTCGACATTATATTTCCATTGCCGCGCATTTAATATTACAAATATACTGTATTGTATACACAAAAAAGAGAATTAAAACCTTTGTGAATCTCTCTGCTTGTATGAATAAAATTTCATTTATTGCCGCTAAATTGCTATTAAAATTATTATTATTCTCATTTTTTTATTTTATGTGGATAAAATAGTAAATAACAACCATAAAAATAATACACGTGTGTGTACATGGTATAAAACTGATATCTGAATGTTTTATCATTTTTTTTTTTTTTTTTTTTTTTTTTAAAAAATTAAAAATAATTAAAAAGAAAATTAAAAAAATAAAAATGGAAATACCTGGCCTTTTTAACACATCTCCTAACCCAACGACCACACCAACCTCCCGTATGCCTCTTACACTTCTACAAAAAAAAAAACATACATAACACAATTATTATCGAAATATATTTGTATCTATCGTAATATCGTAAGTAGACATATTTCGAGATCA
>JABFOV010004794.1:0-13220 GCA_022817685.1 Aradophagus sp. ZL-2020
TTAATAGGATATGCGGGAAAAATTAAAGTAGACACATTTCAGTAGACACGAAAAATGACTAATTTTAAGACACCAAAAGTGTCTAGTCAAAAGTGTCTACAAATTAGACACCTGTTTTTGCAGTGTACTTCTTCATAAATTTTTAAATCCAAACCAGTCACTCAATGGGAACGTTGAGATTTCTTTTAGAAACTTTAATTTGGAAGACCAAACATCAAGTCGAATTAAATGCAAAATGAATCTGCATCGCCATTAAACTGATAATTTCAATAAAGGTAGAAGCGAAGTTGCTACATCTTCACTCAGTGAATACTCATTGCTCCATCAATCGGTGGCCCGCAGCTTTTAAATTAATTACATTCACTTGATGAGCGACTGAACTTTGCGCATCACCGAATAATTACAGAAAAAAAAAGAAAGAAAATAAAACTGAAAATGCAATTTAAACGTCAACTTCTATTTCTGTTTATGCAGCGTATTATAAACTTAATTCCGTATCTCGTATTATCACAACCAAAAGTATCTCGACATCAAAACAGTAATTATCAAGGCATAAAAATGCCCAACACACTGCTCGTAATAACATCTCACTTCGTCCCGGAAAACAGCGCAGCGTGCATATCGATATCACCACGCTGCTTTTTTTGTCTCAGCGTGTAACTAATTTTCTCGTGTTAACAGACTCGACAATGTATTGGAAAAAAGTAATATAATAAATATTATCAATGGTTATTGTGAAAGTAAATTTTGGCGTTCATGGCGATAACGGTTAGTGAAAATTATGAGTGTCCGAAGTTTAAATTTCAGTAACACTTGCGGTTAATTTATGCAATAAGTAGTTTAACGAGAATAGATTTAACGAGTTTTTTTTTTTTTTTTTTTTTAATATTGGCAGGACATGGTTTTAAATATTTTTTACACTGTAAATCTGAGGTGTTGTATGGAATTAAAACTCGTTGGTTTTAATTTCATTTGAATGTTTCAACATTTTAAAAGTGAGTTTTTGAAAGATAAATTAAATTTAAAGTAAATGTTTTTCTATCGCGTATTTGCTTTTGTACAACATCTAATTAAACTGGATGATTCATAAAAATATACTCTTCGTGCGTCAAATATATTTTGAGTAAAAAATACTAGATAAGAGATAACGGGATCAATTTTCAAACTGTACAACACATATATTTTCTATTTCAATTTTACAAATATACGAATAGCTTGCTTTGCGATACGCGAAGACAAATATGAAACCATTTTATAACACTTTGATAAGTTCAAGTATTTCAATATAAAAAAGTTACTCTAAACAGATAAAATTGATAAATAATTCAGCTGCATCAGCTATTCTCGAAGAATTTCCAATTCAACCGTACGTCTCAAGAATTCTGTCATAATTTTTAAACGTCCGTCAGATGCAATCTCACGCGCGTCCAAAATTTTCAACTTTTTTGATTTCAGAAAAGTAAATTTTACAAACACACGCCGTCGGAAAGTTTTGACAAAGAGCTCCTCCTCTTCGCTGAAAACTGTAAATCTTATGAAAAAAAATTGCATTTCTTATTTCGAAAGCCCATTTCCTCGTTGCAGCGGCTCTGCGAATCGCGCAAATCATCCAGCGCAGCATCGAAAGCAATTTGAATCGAAAATGGAGCCACCCCGGTAACTCGTCCTAAGACCGTCATCTCGCCGACAATTAACAGCGAGCAACGCAATCAACAACGGGCGCTTATCGCGTTTAATCCCGCGACGCCGCGGCGTGGCTCAATTTCACGGTCGTTCGCGATCGTTAATGCCCGCGAGCCGTTTACCGGCGACCATCGATCGGCAGCCGGTCACCTGGCCAGAATCGTTCCTCCAAATCGACGCAAATAAGGCGCTGCCGAGGACCCGGTCGTGAAAAGGCGAACGCACGCGAAATGAGCGCAACGTCGGTGTGTCTGTGCAAGTACGTGCGTAGGAATATAGGTGGAGTAGCGCCAGGAACGTTGGATCGTTCGCTGCCGGTAGCAACGACCCTGGATGCATCGACTCCTGGGGTTGTTCGGAGGCAAGGGTGGCGCGAAGCGAGAGAAAGAACGCGCGCGAGCGAGACGGCCGGTGCCCCGGAACGGCGCCCGCGACGAGGACGGCGCGAGCGCCGTCGAGCGAGACGGACCCGAGGGAGACGGACGAAGGGCTCCTAGGACTAGGGAGTCGCCCTTTGTTTTCGCGCGGGCTTTCTCCTTCTCGCAGCCGCTCTCTCGCTCCGTCTGGGCGACTCGCTGTCTCGCTCCTTCGCCCTCTCTTTCGTTGCTCCCATTCTCTGGTTCTTCGGCTCTCTACGCTATTGATCCCGCAGCATCCACCACGAAATAACAACGTACGCTGCAGCGCCAGAGGAGTCGCGATTTCTTACGTTAGAATTATTGTTATTCCAGTATTTACGCGGGCCACTGAAATTTCGACGGCCGAGTGTGTTTCCCCGGTCTGATTGATGTTGACGTAGACGGATTTGAATTTAGATATTGGAATCCCGATGCCTCGTGGTGCGATAACCCCCGGAAGGTGGAAATGGGATTTTATGAGAAATAGTTGGTCGACCGAGATGAAATAATTGCTTTTATATTGCACAGTCTACAGCTGTTTTGTATAATTGTTTTTATCGTTTCAATGGTAACGCCGAGCGCAGTAAAATATTCAGGACATTCTAAAATATTTGTCGAGGCAGACGGATTTTTATGAAATTCGATGAGTATTGAACTGCTGATGAATTTCGGTAAAATACAAATTAAAAAACAAAGGGAAATTGAAGTTAAAAAAAAATTTTTGTGACCTAGGTATGAAATGTGATACGTTTTGGCGCAAGATATTTAATTCTGATTCAAAAATTAATATTCTGAAATTCGAACACTTTATTTACTATTTTATATTTCAACAGAAAACTGAAATTCTAAATAGAAAATAACGTTTAAAGAATCGAAGAGCGTAGTCGAATAATTTAAAAGTAGCAGTATTTGTGAGATTGAAATTTTCATAAAGTTTAAGTATAAATTCTGTTCGAAAACTGATTTGTGAACAATGTTACAATTTAAAAAATAGTTTATCAACTTATTATTTAATACGTAAAGGAAATTATTTAACTCTTCTAATTAAAATAACGAATTAATTTTTTAACAGTATTTTTAGTTACCAGTTATTACTCGATGAATATTTTAGATTTTAATTTAAAAAGTAAATCTCATTTTACATTTTACTTGAGACACTGCCTGCTCAATTTAAAATTTAGAATAAAAATGTAAAATTCAAAGTAACGGCGCGGAGAAAAGTCGTCGTAAATTGCTGATTCGCGTGAAAATAATTCTTTTTTTTCCATCGGCTGTCACAAGTGCGAAAACGAATCACGTGGAAATTTAAAATAGCAGTCGATTTCTTCACGGTTAGAATTAACTTTAATGGACAGCTGATTTTCAAAATAAATAGACAAACTCGTTTAGAATCTCGGATTAACTTTTCATGGCGCCATCAATAATTGTAATGCAGTCCGTAGATAGTTGGAGTTTTTTGTCATTGCTGTCACGTACGTGAAAACGAATCGTGATAAGTTTTGATTTAATAGGGAATAAAGGGTTGGACTTTTGTGAGTTTAATTTGGGGTTACGCGATTTAATGTAGGAAGAAGTGGGGTGCGAGATTCAAATCGAATCGATATTTTTAATAAAATTAATCAAGCAAAGCTGTGTTAATATAAATAAAAACGGAGACACATTCGCCAGCAATGTTCCTAAATTGACTGTGTTAATGCTTCTCGAAAAACACGATCCCACAAAGTTTCACGGATCGGATAGTTCGGAGGAAAAGTTTGTTGAAAGTTGTATCTAAAAATTATAAAGTTGTTGTAATGCTTGTTTTCAAACTGTTTCGCGCGATCAAAACAGGTCGATTTTCGATAGGTTTTTTTGTCGAAAACATTCGCGGAAGTTGCAGCACAGGGCAATTGATCGCTGAAGAACGAAATGATTTACATAAAACCACTTCCTTATGATACTTCAGAGTGCTTTTTACTTGACTTCACTTAATCAGCTTTTCACAGTGTCAAATTGAACTTTTAAGAATCACTAGGAGGCTAATAAGGTTCAAAACTCGGTTTTTAACCTTATTTATACTGAATTTGAATATTGAACGTAACGAAATACTCGATAATCCGGATGAAGCTTCGTGGATCAGATTCCTTTTTTTTTCATAAAAGATTGAAATTGTATTTCAATTTAAACGAATCATTTTACCAATATGTTGTACAAAAACATGTTCAGACAATGTTGGGTATATTTAACAAATATGTCCCCAAATTAAATAAATTCGTTACCAAAACATTATAACAGAAAGAATTTATATGGTACGAACTTAGATTATTGAACTTTGAATATCAACGTGCAATGTAAATTTATAATTGATGCTTGTAATTGATAATTACAACTGATATAAAATTAAAGTTTTTTTAATGCGCCTGCGTTGTCAAAAATATGTTTAAATTCAAATCAAAGGACACTTTCAGACAACAAAGTTCAAACAACCAAACAATTCGTTTTATTTAATTACTTTTTTCACTACGGTCATGTATTTCTATATTGCGTAGGTAAAACGTCATTCTTGCGCGGAAAACAATTTTACAGAAATAAAGTTTTGAATTTTACATTCATTTTTTATGTCCTTCAGTTTAAGTTTAATTAAAACTGAATATCGTATGGCGCAATAAAACTTGCATAAAGCAGAATTGCCTTTTTCCGCAAGTTCCATAAAACGATAGAAACGTATACGCATATTGCCCCGAAAATAAATTTGATACGTTGAGTAGACTCAAACGTAACAATAAGTGACGATGTGAGAACAGCGCGAGTAAACGAGTCATGAAAATATTTGAGCGTATAAAGTTACCGAGTGTATCTACGTTGTCTCTAATCGATGTCTTTGCACAAGGTAACGAACTTTCTCGCCATGCCCAAGGGGGAGGGTTTTCACGTGGGAAACACTCGCCCCTTAACTGCGTTATTGTGTACATCGTGTGACACAGAGATGAGAAGTCTCTTTCGTCTCATTTTCGCAATGATCATTTTAATTCTCAGCCATCTCGCCCGAGATTTCCCCTCCACTTATATATAATCGAATATTGTTACCATCATCGATTTATGGTGTCAAGCGATATCCATTACGGTCATCTGTCGATAACTCCTCAAACTGCAAATCACGACGTTATATACTTGAAAAAATCAAATGTTTCTATTAGGTTTGAAAATAAATTTGGTACCACGTGATTGAAAATAACACATTTGAAGGTTATAAATAAATTTGAACATTAAACATATTTTTAAGATTTTAAAATCAAAATGTTTTCAATTCAAACGAATAACCGTGTCTTTTATATAAAATTTAAAAAATCCTAGAGGTGTATTAAAATCAGGGACAAATTTTTTAACATGTTTGTTTGACAATGCTTTGTTAATAGAATAGCGCGTTTTAATAAAATTGTCGCAAGAGTAGGTTTGAAAAAGATTAATAGAATTTTAATTTTCTAGATAACGGAAATTTCGATTTTTATATCTACAAACGAAACTCGATCTGGTATTACGTTTCACTGCGTTTGCTCATCCGGACTCAGCAAAGGTATTACTGCGCCCTTAACTCGCTTGATGTCATCGACTTTTATGTCCTTCTTCAGTATTCCAAATTTCCTCATTCAAAGATAAACTCCTGTATCTTTGCGGTGTTTTTAAAGTCAATTTTGGAAGTGCTGTGACTTCAAGGGGCACTTTTTTCTTACGATCTCATAAATAAAATATCACGCTGAAGAATGTAAGGCTCTTACAATACGTATTAATTTGATCCAGAAACTAAATCGCGAGCAAATTGAAAGTAATTTACGACTATTAAAATATTGAATCTTTTACACAATGTTAAAAAAAGTAACATTATTCAATTTTAACTTACATTTATCTAATATTATTATGCGTAGAAAGTTTACAAAGTTAAAAATTCGACAAATTCAAACAGAAAAATTTAAAGTTAATTAAAAAAAAGTTTTTTGTTACAACGTTCAGCTTGTTATAAAGTTATCGATCTTTTTCCTTCAAATTCAAAGTCGACTACTTTTGCTTGCACATAAATTTTGTTTACACTAAAATTCGCTGATTTTTCAACATTACGAACATCCTGCGCAGAACATTATTTCAAAATTAAACTAATTCGAAAGCATTTTTTGAACATTTGGAACAAAGCAACGAAACCATATCAAATAAATTTAATTGCCGAGAAATTTCGAATTCGACATCATCAATAGATAATTGTGATTTTCATACAATTAACAGTTGATTATTATACAATTTGATTTTGCTGTGTACTCTAATTAAGAGTCCACTGAAGTATCTCGCAAAGTCCATTTATTTCTTGTTTAAACATCCATTATGTTAAAAGCAAAACAATGATCAACATTTAATACGTAACGTATGGCCCAATAAAAGTATTGATACGATCTGCGACTGAGATTCAGTTTCGCATTTGACTGCACTTTAAGACGATTAGCCAAGGCGAAATAAATATAAATTCAATCGCAGCGCGAGACTGGCCGAAAAAGCAGCGGGAAATAAAGGGTTGAGAGCGGCGCAGCATTTTTCGATCTGAATGCAAAGTACTGCACTGTGGGAACAAGGCAGCTTTTAATTAGAGCGCGTACATTGTACGAGTCGGGAACGGCTGTTAGTTCAGTCGGAGAATAATTTTTGGCTTTGGATGGCCACCCTGGTTCTCGTCTCCGACGGTTGACAAATTAGCATAACGGGGAATCGACCCAACCGTCGATTTCACCCCAGCAACGACTGACTGGCAACGCAGGGTAAAGATCCGATATAAAGCGTTTCCATTCTTTCGGCTGGCTAAAGTCGCCTTCCAAAGCAAACCCCATTGAGAGTAAGACGAGAAAGTCGAAGCCAACCGGCGATGTTGCTACGCGGAGTCTTTGCCATTTGGCTTTCGTATTTTCGAACATTTGATATTTAAATTGTAGGAATGAAGGGGAAAAATTTTTCACACCCTCTCTGGAAAACAGAACAAAAAGACAAAAGTGTAAACAAACAGAACAATAAGTATGAATCTTCAACACAATTTAAAAATTTAAACTATTGTAAAGCATCAAAGTAAAAAAAAATTACAGTCTGATAAGGCTTGAATGTAGGGTTAACACGTAGAATTGATGTGGTTTATCGAGCAATCACACTGATTCAGTACGTTGTACCCTCTATCAGGGCCTGATCGTACCATAAAATTTCTACTTGAATACTTTGGAATATTCTATGAAGATATAATTAATGTAAAACAAAATGGATGATTATCATGGTGACAATTTTCCGTTTTATAAAATATCGGAATTTCAAAATTAAATATTTTACTTCATCATTTATTATTTCAAAATTGATAAATGCTGTAGTGACACTGCAAAAAATTTATAAAAACAAAATAAACGTCACATCAGCAAATTTCTTCTTCATAAACAGGTTTGATCGGGGAATAAATTGTGGCGTAAAGGAGGTTTGCTCGACTTTCGTATACATTTATTTTACTACTAAAACGTGGGAAGGTTCATCTTACAGGTCATGTTTAGTTTGCATAGGTTGCTCCAAATAAGAAATTGTCATACACAAAATCAGCATGGACTTGAGATATTTCACAGGTTAAGTGAGGCAGTCTCTGCTCATTAAGATAAGCGCCATTTTGCAAAGCGGTTTACAGCAGAAGTCGAATTGCCTGTCTGATTTAGTTGAATCTCAAGTCTTTATAGTGAGATTCTAATCTCTCAATTACGTGCACGGATACGGCAAATACTCAGCATCATAAGGCACTGTGGCAAAATTGAATCCGCAAACCCACCAGGATTTGACGATACTTTGGTTTATTATGAGATCCATGCACACCTTACATTCCGATAATGGTCGCGGTAAATGATTCATCGAAGACTTATTGAATGACAGAAAATCAATTTCGTAATCCAGAAAGCGTACTATTTCTAAGCAATAACATTCCGCCATTATTTTTTTAAATATATTTGATTTAAAAGTAGAACATGAGTGATTAAGTTACTGAATGTAGGATATGTTTAAAAAATAATACAAATTATTGATTAAATTACTCCAAATGACAATATCGAATCGTTTGCTTAACTTATCGCAAATTACATTGCAACATATTTTAGAAACTGTGCTTTTTCTGTCCATGTCGGTAAAGTAGAATCGATACATTATCTCGAATAACAGCCACTTTTGCATCTTATTTTAAAATAATTAAATAAAGTATTCTAATTGCGACAAATGACATTGTATACATGCGTCAGTGGTATAATAGTCAAACGTTCAACCATTATATCATACGAGTACTTTATTACAAGTTGCAATTAATCATTGACCGCGCATTCATCATCGAAATTGTTAAGTAACGTTCGCCATCGTTATTTACCGCCGTTATTACTCCGTGCTTACGACTATCAGCAACTTCATTAGCCATTGATGCAGCAATTAGTATTTTACAGTCATTGATGCTCGACAATACACGTCCCACTAAACCTTAACTACCGTAGATAAGTCCCACGTTGTTAACGCCGTAAACAACGTCAAAACTTCATCTAATAAAATTGCATTATAAGTAAAATGCAATCGATATACTGGCGATGCATTTATCTCGTATTAATATTACAATTTAACGTCAGCGCTTGACAGCTTCGGCGTTAATAAAGCTGCAACGAAGTGCGCAGTGTGATGCGCGCAATCGGTCGTTGGCACGAAAAATCAATTGCAAAAATATGAGTCAATTATAATTTATGAAGCAAAGCTTTGACACGGGGACAAAAACAACTCAGGACACGTTTTAATGTCGCGAATGGTATTGCTAACAATAGGCACAATAATGAGGTTAAAATTCTGAACGTAAGTTACAAATGCAGTTCGAACTCAGTTTAACATAATCCGTCAGATTTATTAACTTTTCGCTTCCGCGTTATTCGCTTTTTCATGTACGAAATTAACTTCGATCGTTCTAATTACTGCTGATTGCGTCAGTGAAGATATTGAAATCTAATCAGATTTTGGCGTTGCAATGTGTTTTCGATCAGGAACACTTTGGAGATAAATTCATTAAAAGGGATAATGAATGTTGTTTTCAGATACCTATGATGTTTCGTGATTTTCGAATTTTTTATTTACGGTCAGTAACGTGGCAATATATCATGTAAAATGTTCAACTTTAACAATAATTTTAAAGTCCAGAACATTTTTGTAATTTGATGTAATAATGCTGTATCGACGTTAACACTCGGTCTTAAAAAGTGTTCCATTTTGATACAGATTCAACGTTTAACCAACGTTATCTTCTATCCGAATAAAATTTTGTACAAGAAATATATTTTTCGATTGTTTTGTAAGTAAAATATCATAATTCGTATTTTGCAAATTCTTTCTATTACTAACTTTGCGATTTAATGGCACAAGTTTATACTAAAAAGCAATAAATCAATAATAGCTATTTATTGAGAATATATATTTTATATAAAATAACGCGAACGTGGCGTAAGGTTGCTAGTTGTATACGATGATAATAACAACAATGATTCTTCTTGTTCCTTAATTGACGTTCAATATTATTTATTGTACTTTAAATCTTTGTGTGCGTTAAGATATAATCAATATTGCCAGTCAAAAGGACGGAAAATAACAACTTCATTTATTTAAGGGGAATTTAATAGCATTTGATCTTTCGTATCTGGAAGTAATAGCCATGATGTCGGAATAGACTGCGCGTTATTTAAAATAATATTTATGTCTTCTAGTATATGTTATTAGTATACAAAAAATGTTTGACATATTTTTTTCTTTCACAGTCAAAATGAAAAATGTTTACTGAAAATTTTGCCAGGGGTAATAATACCACCAACTGCATTTGCAGTACTGTCACTTTACAAATCTCTGGAAACAAAAAATGTTAAAGAATGAAAACAAAAATTACTTCCCAATTAAAAAAAAATCGTGTCGCAGAGCTAAACCCCACGAGGCATAAAATTTCGCATTAACAAGGAAAACCCCTTAGACTAGATCCACAATTTCCTGATTACCACAACATTGTTCACACG
The DNA here is from genome assembly GCA_022817685.1 of Aradophagus sp. ZL-2020. Classification (NCBI taxonomy): domain Eukaryota; kingdom Metazoa; phylum Arthropoda; class Insecta; order Hymenoptera; family Scelionidae; genus Aradophagus; species Aradophagus sp. ZL-2020. The sequence continues at coordinate 10,139 of JABFOV010004794.1, forward strand.
ATAAATTGAAACTACCGACTGCTTCTGATCAAAACTCGCAGCAACGATTATCCAACGTAGAAACTTTACATGAAATTGCAACCGTTCGACCGAATTTCTCTAGCGGCAATACATCGTCGCCAAGTGGCGAAGTCCGCCCAACCCAGTAGCATCGTCTTACACGTTGCAAAGAACAACATTCGTCGGGGAAACGAGGGTCTCATGTTTTTCGATGCAAAACACGACACCACTCGAGCTATCTCGGAACATAAGACGAGCAAAAACCGAGACGCGAAGAGGGAGGGTGTTGGCGATCCGGTGGGGGTGTCGGAAAATGAGTAGTAAGAAGATGAAGTTGAAGAAGCGCACGGACGCTGGCTGGGCGCGGGCGTATTTTGCAGCCCGTGAATAATGGGAATCAGCAATCGTAACGGCGTTTCAGGTAATTTATAAGAGCTGGATAGAGATCCCGGGCCATAGCTCGGTAGGGCGCAGCCAGGAGGAAGCCGACGGCTGCGTGAGGAAGGGTGGGAGGGCGGAAGGGATGGCTACGGTGCTGTCGACAGGCTCGCCGAGACCGACCGGCAGGGCTCCCTCTGCACCAGGGGTGTAGCCACCTTAGTGCACCGAGGGCTGGATCCTCGCTCGCTCGCTCGCTCGCTCGCTCGGGTCAGTGGCCTCCAGTAACATTGAACCACCCCTCGGTGCAGTCACGGGCGAATCGCCGGCGCATGCGCGCCGCGGTGCTCCCGAGTCGCGAGCACCCCACCCCCGCGCCGGCCCTCCCCTCCGCTCCCGGCCGTCACCGCCGCCGCCGCTGCCGCCGTCGCCGCTGCATCCCTCCCCGGCCGCCGAGTGGTGCAGCCCTCTTTTTTTTCCACCCCCGGCACACTCCACCGCCGGCCGGCGATCAGGCTGGACGTCTCTGCTTTTTTCCTTCATTTTTCTCCTGCCTTCCGACTTTTTTCCTCCTCGCTTCAACTGCCCCCCCCCCCCTCCCTTGCTACCCACCTCCCCACTTCAGCCCTTACGAGCGTCCCCGTTACTTTCGCGATATTTTGTTTTATATCCTTTTATTTTATTTTGTTGTATTTTATTTTCGTTCCATTTTATTTCATTTCGACTAACGCTCTTTTATTTCTTCACGCAGCCACGCCGATCTCCCTGTCTCGCTTTTCATGATTTATTCGATGCCCGGCTGACTTCCGTATGCCTTAATGTTAATGCATTTGCGCGCTGAAAATTGTTTGTAATGGGCTCGGCGGAAAATGTTTTTGGCCTCGCTGCCGGGTTAAGTCCCCCGTTCGGCTCGGTGTTAAACGTAGCAGTAAAAGTTGAGCGTGCTATCGCGCCTGGGATCATTAATAAAAGATCGTGGTATTGTTGCTGATAATGAATTTGGGATAGGAGCTTGTAAAACCAGAACATTTGTTGCAATCGGCGAATTTTCGAAACGGCAATTGCGTTGGAGTGTAGAATGGAATGGAACGTAATTTATATTCTCTTCGACTAGATGAAATGTATGAATCACAGTAAACGATGATAAACATCTCGCCATTGTTAAATTTATTACTTTAAGATTTTTAGTTGATTTTATTGTGAAAGAAGAAACTAATTAATTTTGCTTTTTCAGAATAATTCAGTTCAATCTTTATTAATTGCAGTTGAAGGTAATGAGATTTGGTTTTTACAGTTAATATAATTATTGTTTCATTTATATATTATATTGTCTGAACAACGAACTGACAATTAACTTTAGATCAACGATTTCACAAAAAACCATTACAAACCATTAAATTCTCATCAAAATCTTATTTGAAATGGATAGTTCTCAATCATAACTTTGTCGAAGTGTAAATCATAATAATAAAATGATATAAAATTTACTTCACTTCAACAGGAAATTATTTTGAGAATTTAATACAAGAACTAGTTTTCAAGTATATTCGCCACCCAATATGTAAGTATTCTTTATTAACTGTTTTCATTCTACAAGTATAGCTATTAATTAAGCAAATGGATTCATTTAATTACCGAAGCAATAACTAGACTTTAAAACATAACACTAAAGTTTTACAGAATAACTTCCGCGAACGTCCGACTCACAACCTGCAAAAGTTTTGACATTTCTATACCAGATATAACTTATTTATGACGCTTTAACTATTTGCGATTTCTACGCATTACAAAAAAAGTGCAATGTAGATTTCCTGATCAAGATAAAAGGCCTCCAAATTAAGTAAATAGAATGTAAAGATTTTTTGTATGCATAATATGAAGCGTGTAAAAAAGGGGGATAAAGAGATGTACTTTTTTTTAATTGTATCTGAAAAAATAATGCAAATTTCGTCTAGAGAAGATCGTAAGAAGCGCGATTCATCTTTTAAGGGTTGCGCTCTCCACTGTAATAACATTTGCATATTCGTAGTGTTAAGCACAGGGATCATTGTATTAACATGCGCAATGTAATGCAAGATTGTTGACTTTTAAGTAAAAAGTCTGCGCGTGTGATTTTTCGCGATCCAAGGTGCAAAGAAAGACAAGTATCCGTTTATCAGCGATCTACATGAGACATTATTTCCGTTCGCTGCTCGAAACAACGTTAAAATACAATTTCAAGCAGCACCATTATTTGCGCAAATGATTTAATTACCATGACTCAAATTCAGTGGACGTTAAGAAAAATGAATATTAATCACAATTCAAATTACTTTATTAAATATGCGTTGGTAAACGTGTCTCGAGCGACAGCCAGAAAGACAAATGATGATCGATTAACAAGCTTGGTAAATGATTATTTTATTAAGTCTAACAAATGATGTATTAGTTTATTACACGTCATACTACAAATGAATAATAATATTAATACGGTAATAATAGTAATAATATAAATACAAATAATAATAATAATAATATTGATAATAATAACAACAACAAAAATAACAATAATAATGATAATAATAATGATTGATAATAATAAACTGCATAAATGATAATAAAATTTCCTTCTAAACCCTTAAATAACCCAACGTTTTTCATTATTTTGCGCCCGGGTTTGTCAGATCCGTGCTCTCATTCAAGGGTTAGAAAGCGAAGAAAATAT
>JABFOV010004795.1:0-13217 GCA_022817685.1 Aradophagus sp. ZL-2020
GTACTTAGCTTTAAGCAAAACCATTATTCTAAATACATTTTTTTTTGTATTTTTCAAAATACTGTAATAGGTAGTCATATTTTTCATATAACATTTTGATCTGTCAACTGCGCTAGTTCAATTGCATCAATCTTAAATGCATTTTAACTTCATTAAGTAATAAAAACTGCAAATGAAATCAAATAAAACTACATTTTAAGTTAACCTCTTCATGATCTTGTTCTTCTACTTTTACTCAATGTTCCATTTTTGAATTTTAACCCTAACGAAAAAAATCCATAAAAATTAGACACAAGAGCCTAAATAAAAATTTAATTATAATTCCTCGTAGAAACCCATATCATCTAGAAAGTTATCTAGATTTTCATATGTGTATGATCTAATGAAGTCATCGCTCATAAGGAAATCCTGATAAGTTCCTAGGCAGTATGGGTCCTAGACAATATATATATATATAGAATTCAAAATAAATTTTTATATTGATTCCTATATCAAATTCATATATCCCTTTTTTTACTAAGAAAATCTTTTAATCTTTATGAAGACTATAAACCTTTGTAAAGATCTATAAATACATTTAGAAACTCGTGAATGAAACAAGTGCACTACTACCTACAAATTATCAATGACTTTGGTAACAATTGTTAATTTAACTTGTGCCTTTGCCCTTTTTGGCAATTTGTGCATATGTGGTTTGAGCTTGCGTAAAAATGCACGCAATTCACATGTTATTGGAAAGATGGTCCTACGCGCGCGCAAAGTCACACGCTTTTTCAATTTTGTCCTCCTCTTCTTTTTCTCAGTCACGTAATAATTATCATCTATGAATTCCGGTTTTAAAACGGAGTCTGTCAGTTCTATTTCTTCATGTATCTCCATATCTTGTGGAATTAACGTATCCTTTTCCTGAAATTGAATATAATTCGACATAACTTGCTCTGTTGAAAGCAACCCTTCTGCAATCACGTCAGATGGCGTTGTGTTCTCTGGAACTTCCTCTTTAATAACTTTATCCTTTTTGATTCTTTTCTTCCCTGGCTTATTCTCAGTCTTGATCTGATTAGGTAAATCGATTTTGATCAGTAAACCTGGCGGCATAGATGACAAGCTGTGTACAGGAATAGGCGCTCCCAAATTTGAAATGTCACTAGGGAATGGTAGAATAACATTCTTGATTTCATTTTTGACATTTGTTCCAACATTATTAGTTATAGCAACTTGCTGAAATGGTTGCGAGTTGACCAGTTTCCATTTGGATGATGGTAATGGTAGTTTTCTCAATCGACTGTCGATGCTAATTGGATCTGGTCTAGGGATGTTGATCAAGGTTGGTCTCTTAGATTTCCCTCGTTTCTTAGCTAGAGGTGCTGGTTTGTTGTCGACTTTTGGCTTCTTGCTGGAGACCAAAGGTCGAGCCTGTTTCCTTTTCCAGTTTTCATCGCCAGCTTCCCCCGTTTTGTCAGCCGAATCGTTGCTGGTTGGTGGGTTCTTTATAGTCGGCACAGCGTCACAAGGCCCAACTTTATGGAAACTCTGGCCAGCTTCAAAATGTTTTGAGCACAGCACGAGCTTTCTAATTTGGTTTGGAGACATTTTCAAGAGGTCTTCCCTACCAAGAAATTGGCACCAGCGCAAACAACGACCTATTTCGTAGGCAGGGAAGGGATGGAATTTATATTTCTCTGCTTTATTTCGAGGGTCTGCTCGAAGTCTACCACAGGCTGCGCATGCTTGGCTTTCCAAGACTTCTGGTGGAAGAGGGTCATGTTTCTTTGGTGGCTCTCTAGGCACAAATTTCGCCTCATTAAAGCTAAACTGTTCTTGAGAACATTCATCCGGGACTCGAATGTTTGGCACCGCATCGTCAACCAATCGGTTTTTGAAGTTGGCGACAAATTGAGAAGAATCGAAATGCTTTGAGCAGATATAACAGAATAATATTTCTTTTCGTGTTAGACGGTAATAAGAGGCTACTCCCACAAAGTCAAGCCACTTCAAACAACGAAACTCTTCGCCGGGAAAGTGGTGGAAAGTGGCGCCATCGTAGTCTGGACCAGGGGGATCTTTTCGACTTCGCCCACAGAGAACGCAGGTAATGTTATAAAGAGATTGCTTAGGGTCGTAAATTGAAGGTATTGCCGAACAGTTAAGTCTATCGAGGTAGTCATTGATGAAATCTTTGGAAGTGAAGTGTTTGGAGCAAACCATTCGCTGTAAAAGCTGTTTCCTGGTTAGTTTGTAAAGGTCTTCTCGACAACAGAATTCCAGCCATTTCATGCAACGTGGTTCATCATTTACAGGAAAGCCAAAGAATGTGTATTCTTCTTCGCGGTTGTTGGGGTTCATACGAGAACGCCCGCAGACGACGCAAGGATGAGGCATCTTGATGAAAGGGTGGTCAAATATCTATCATTTTTTTTTTGAAGCTAAAAAAAAAATAGTATCACTAATAATAAAATAACAAAATTTAAATTAAATACATTTGCATTATATAATGAGAAAGTTTACTGACTAATTTAAAAAAATCAAAAGAATATTAAAAATTATTAATATTATTAAAATAAATTGGTATTATGAAATAATCTATAGATTATAGTAATTGTTATCAGTTAATAAAGTGTAACATATTGTCTTGAATGTTATACATATAGTTTTTAATAAATATAAAAATAAATTGTGTCCTTTACCAAATGTTATTTATAAAAGCAGAAAACAGTTTTAATTGTCAATGATGTTCGTCAAAATTGAATTTTTGTTGAAATAGAGTATAATCAATTTTGATAAATTATGTAACTGATATAAAATTATTACATTATTTCAATCTTATAAAGTAAATACTAATTATAAAGAAACAGTTTAACGATAACCTTGTATATAAATACAACTTAAAAATGGTTATAGTAAAGTATTTTTTGAAAATACAAAATTAAGTATTTATAATTAAGTACACAAAATTCAATAATTACTAAAATATTAATGAGAAACCATATATCTATAACTTTTATTAATTAAAAAATAATGCTTTTTACTTTACAAGATTTTTACATTTTATCGAAAAAAAAGTAATTATTTTGAGAGTTGATATTAATTAATATAAAAATTTCAAAGTGAAATTAATTGTAAACAACTAAGAGATAAGTCCTGAATAAATTTTTACAATTTTTTTTTTTCAAATATCTCTTACTCCTTTTTTAAAATCGACACAATTACAAAATTAATAAAACAAAAAACAAAATAAAAAAGAAAGAGCAACGTAAATTAATGAACAAATTATAAAAAATGAAATCGAACCTGTCGATAACAGTAATTTCCGTAATAGTTTCGTGTCAGCGTCCGTGAACGACAATCGCTTTGAGTTTAATTTTTCATCATTCGCAAAACCTTGCGTCCATCGAATCAATATCTTTCATCAGAATCATGCGAAATTGCAATCGCCCGTCAACGACTGTTGCAGATCAAAAAACGAAACAACAACAATTTGGCTAACTACTGCTTTCCACTTTGTCCCATTACACGAGGACTATAGCTCGTTATTCATTCGACATTGCTCTTACATCGGGGGCGTCGTTCGTGCGCGCATGCGCGCTGCAACAGGGCTCTGCCTTTCAGAATGAAGAAGAAACGGCGCGATTATTTAAACGACGAAGAAATGTCTAAAGTCCCGGAGTAAAACTATTAAACAATAATACCAAGTTCTGAATACATTCCGACAAATTCATTCGTTGTTCACGAATTTTCAAAGACTTCTGTTGTTGGGAAAAAAATTATCTCAACAATTTTCGTCTGGAATTCCCTTGTTTCAAGGTCAATATTCAACGCAAACTTTGACGTTGCTTACGTTTGTGTACGCGACTTAAATATGCTTAACCTAAATAAAACAATTTGTCAAGTTATAGTTATGTACGCTTGAGTAATTTAATATACAATTGATGATTGATAAAAAATAATAAAACGAAAAATGGCGTATAGTGGACACAATCCGTATGACATCAATGGACAACATTTCAATGCTGAATTATATTTGCAGAAAATATTTAAGGTAAAAATTGTCCTGCTAGGAAATTTGACAGATGTTTTGTTTGACGTTTCCTCTGTCATCTGGCATACTTGATAATTTCTATTTTGTAATTTTGTGTATAATTTCGTATGACTTAAAACAGTTTTGCAAATAAACATTTTAATACCTTGTTATAAAAAAACTTTTTTTCAGGAATGTTCCTTAAAACAAATTATGGATCATGAAGCTGAAGTTATAAAAAATACTCAGGTCCTTCATTCTGATATGCAGACATTAGTTTATGAAAATTACAATAAATTTATATCAGCTACAGATACAATTGGAAAGGTAGTTTTTATTGCTATATCTATATCAATATCTATATCAATAAGATTAATATATTTGGTAATAATATTACTATATAATTATTGTATTTGTTTGTGTTTTAATAATAATAATAATAATAATAATAATAATATTAATAATAATGCAAAATGCAATTTTAGATGAAAAATGATTTCAAAGAGATGGAAGATAGCATGGAATCTCTTGCAGAAAAGATGGATAACATAACGAAATTTTCTGAACAAATTTCATCAACTTTGCAAGATACAAGACAACGAATAGTTCAGTTGTCTTCAGTACACACATTGTTAAAAAAGTTACAATTTTTGTTCGAATTACCAAGTAATTTGAAAGATAAGATGGACGAAGGGAATTATGCACAGGTAATTCATAATTCAAATATTTATATCAATATCATTTCTTTTGCACTAGTGCACAAAATGCATTCTTTGCAGTCAAGAAAATTAATGATAAATATAAAAACTGCTCATAAAGCTTGACAATTTTTCTTTCTTCTTAGGCAGTTCAGAATTACATTCATGCCCAACGAGTTTTGAAACAGTATGAAAATATGCCATCATTCCAAGGTATCCAAAAAGACTGCGAAGAAATAATAGAAGAACTGAAGGCAAAACTCAGAGAAGAATTTCAAAAGCCAGACGCTTCAACCAAATCTTTGACAAGAAGTATAGATTTGTTGCTCCAACTTAATGAACCGGCTGATGTTCTTTACACCGAATTTCTGAAACACGCCGAGAATTCACTGTCGGAACAATTAGAAATGTTGAAGGATATGCGTGAAAATGATATAATTGAATTTGTCGATGTTGGCAGCACGGGCTTTTTGAGCGATTTATGTTTGATTGTTGCATCTTACAACGACATGTTTGTCAATAGGCCTTCCACAAGTTCTAGTAACTTTGCTGATGATCTTGATGACAAAGCTGTGTCACAGGTGTACGATTTTATAAAGAACAATATGAAGAAATATTTTGATTTGGTTAATAAAAAGGTAGAGGATGTTAACGATACAGCCATTTTGGTCAGAGCGTTGGACAGATTTTATAGAAGATTACAGGCTATGAACACGCTATGTGCTGACAGTGATTTCGCTAGGTAATGGCAGTGATGTTTAAATTTAAATTGCACTTCTGTACAGTTTAAAATTACTATTTATTTACTAAGAGGATGCATGCCTATCTTCACTCATCAGTTAAATTTTGTAGAATTAAGGGGAAATATGAATAAGTGACTTTCACACAAAGTACAATGTTCAATATTCTTTTGTCTCATAAGCATGGTATAATATAATGGTAATTTTGACCATTTCTATCAAACATATTTTACAGAATTAGTGCATTGAGAACTCATGTCAAATTTTTTTTGTATGGTTTTGCTCAAAAATATTTCTAAATAAATGAACACGAATAAATTTTTGCTTTCAGAATTGGTATTGGCATCGTTATAAATGCTGGAAGAAAGCAGTGTCGTTATCATCTACATTGTTTAAAACAACATTTGAACGAAACGTTAGCAAAAGTCAGACAAACTTTGGCAACAAAGCCCTCAGGAGAAAGTGACGGTGGACTTAATGAACTTCAATCTTCGCTTGTTATGCCAACTGTAGAAAAAGTTAAAGGAGTCCTGCAGGATTTACTGGTTTGTTATTATTTCCTTACTTTTTTATATATTTTCTTAAAGAGGAGTGCTTAAGATTTTAGTTGCTTTTGAATTATTACTTTCAGATTTTAAAAATTCATTGTTCCCTGTTCACTCTATGTATTTTATTTAATAAATAACTAATATAAATTTTATTTACAGACATTCCTTCAGCCAGATTTATCATTTAGCTTGAAGACACAATTTTTGCAAAGCTTCTGCATAGATGAAGTTAGAGAAGGATTGATTGTCGGATTTCTGCATCATTTAACAGCGACTGCCGGTGGATTTTACAATGGTTCAGATGTTCCAAAATATCCACCAACTTTACTTCTACTATTAAGCAAAATGTGCCTCGAATTTAAAGAAAATGCTGCTAAATATTTGGTATATATATATATTTTGCAAACCATTGATAATTACTTTCTTTAAATTCAATATTATTTCATGTTTAGTTTTGCTAACTTATATTTAATTTCAGTTGTCCGAAACAGACAGCCTATTTAATATTGAGCAACATGTTTCCGTAAGAAATGTAATAACTCCAGAATCCGAAATTTCGGAAAACTTCCAAACGTCGGCTCAAAATTTATTGAATCATTACGTGCGACTTCAAGGCTTGGCCGTGTCGCAGATGTTGCGTAAATCAGTCGAGACGAGAGACTGGTTGCACACTATTGAACCTAGAACTGTTAGAGCCGTAATGAAAAGAGTTGTCGAGGATATAACTGCAATCGATGCTCAAGTGGCAGCGCTTTATGATGACTCGGATGGTCAAATTGAAAGGAGCAGTGACAGCAGTAGAAAAACACATAGGTATCAATCATTCCATCGTTAGTAGTATGTCTTTGACATTTTATATTTTTAATTTTAATTTTAATATCAACAAGTAATTACAATTTTATTTGTTTTTATTTATGTGTACGAATTTTCTAACGTTCTTCTATTAGCAAATCCAAATTAAAAACAATAATAAAATCATAGTATTTTAAAAAACGTTAAATACTTCACACACGTTTTTATTTGACGACTTTTCATAAAGTTTCTCTCATTTGCTAAATATTATTTTTAGTGTCAGCGTGTCCAGACACCAATATAGATCAAGCTGGTCATCTTACACTCCAAGTCATTTGGACTCTTCCTTAGTCACCAATATTCATAAATTGTTCTCGGAAAGAATTGAAATTTTCTCTTCAGTTCAATTTAATAAGGCGTCCATTTTAACTGGAGTTATCAAAATTAGCTTGAAGGTTTGTACAATATATGAAATATATATTAAGTCTTATCAAAGATCACTGCTTTACTCCTTTTTGTAAATATAATATCAGAAGTATAACATTTGAAATTCACGAAAAAAAAACCTTTGAAGAAATTGCATAAACATGCGAAGTTATATTTAGCTCATGGATGTAATGAGAAAATAATCCGACCATTATCTCTCCCTATCTATTTTATACACATAAAGACCATAATAGCATCCCATTCGCTCCTCTTCTTATCCACCAATCAAAAGTCAATTTTCTAGAATTATTCGAGCTTATTATGCAGGTGATGAAACTATGGTTTCTCTGACTGCTTGTTCAAATTAATCACAAAGTTTGATATTACAATGCAGATAATTCAAATTCCAGACATTTTTGGAGTGCGTCAGACTGAGAACGTTCAGCAAATATGGCTTACAACAAATTCAAGTCGACACGCATTATTTGCAACTCTATCTTTGGAGATTTGTATCTGATGAAAAGTAAGTATCACTCTTTAATAAAACTACTAACTTTTCTTCTAATTGAAGACAAATTTAATGATGGAATGTCCTTTTCTTTTCAGCTTAGTACACTTTTTATTGGACGAAATCCTTGGAAGTGCCGTTCACAGATGTTTGGAACCAGTTTTAATGGAACCAAGCGTGGTTGATATTATTTGCGAGAGAAACTAGTTATTTCTTTACTGCGTTGTATAAATGTAATTAAATTATCAGAATAATTGTATATAGAATATAAATCTTGTACATTTTTTCTATGGACCTCTAGGTTTTTGACGAATCAAATAAAGTTTAAATTCTAATTTTATAACCAAAGGATTGATTAATCCTTGTTACAGCATAGTGAAACGGATTCTAAAGTGATATTAGTCATTAATTGAACTATGTATACATTTTTCCATTTCCCATTGGAAAAGATTTGTAAGATTTGTAAAAATTAGAGGTTCGTAGGTACAAGGAATATTTATTTCTAAGAAATGCTGGAATTTGTATTGAATTTAATAATGTTAATTATTAATTGAAATTAAAGGATCAAGGAACGTACGAAAGAATAGTTGGAAATGTTCCCGACCTTTTGATTAAGAAACATATTTCGTTTTAATTGGCGTCACTCTCTTGACATGGGAGATTGACGTAAAGTCGTCTGAACCACGGGGTCAATTATTTTAATCGGCCTCTTAACTTCTCCGCTCGTGTTTTCATTTTCGGCCGATTGATTTCACTTCGATCCCGATTCCATCGTGCGGCTAATCGATCACCCTGTCGGCGGCTTCGTTGCTTCATTAAACAACTTTACTTTTGCTTATTTGCAAAGCGCAATTTACGCGGTAAGTAATTTCACAAGAATTGACGTAACCGCTCGTGGGGATAAAATGGCCAAGTTATCTCAGGTTAATTCGAACTTCCTCTCGCGGGATGAGATTCATTCCCCGAGTATCCGGCTCGAGCCTACGCATCACATTCTCTTCAATTTAATAAACTCTCCTAAATTATTCTCGGGGTCGCGTTGTAAACTAGTCGACAACTTTAATGAAAATGCATCTCGTTTTTTGTCTTTCGATTCGTTCAGATTGAAATTTATTTTTTTAGAAAAAAAATCAATAACAAAAAAAAGGAACGCATATTATAAGTATTATAAAATATTCATATTAAAATCAACTAGTTTCAAGTTTCAAGTTCTCTAATGAAAAAAAAGAAAATTATCCATGATAATTACCTTGATTTTTAACTTTTCATGTCGTTAATAATATTTTTCTTCGCAAGAGTAAAAAAATTGTCATAATTCCCTTATGAGAAAAATATCGCTTTTCTCGCAATAAGAGTTATAACATAATTTTACGTCACAAGTGCTAGAAATATACATTTTACTCCCTTCGGAGCAAAGCTTACTTTCTTTTCCTTTCTAACACAAGATTATATATACATCGCGGGAGAAAAGTTGCGCTTTACTACCTTGGTCCATAATAGACTATAAATTACTAGAAATATCAGAAATGACTTGCTTGCAAATCTAATCTACAAAAACAAGAGTCAATTTTGGAAGACTTTTACTGTTTTAGGCACCAGATGTGTTTTGAATTGAGGCCTTTCTAGTGTCCTACATATTAAAACACGACACTTGTTTGTGTAAAGTATTTTTCCAAATTAAAAAAAAAAAACTTAGTAAGATTAATTTACCACTTCGTTTTCTTTTCAAATTAAATAACTTTTTAATTACCAAGATGTAATGGAAAACAACGTGTCCTTTCAATTTGGACATTTGAATATTATTCGTAAAAACTTGTCTAGGTTCAATTCATCGGTTACTCGCGTCGTATCGTATGTAGAATTTTTTTTTTTTTTCCTCGACTAAAATACAGTTTTAAGATAAAAGTCTGGTGAACTGTTTGAGCCGAGCAATTCATCCAGAAGAATTCATAGAAAATAAAGCGATATCATTCGCCGAGGCATTCACATGTGCCACACGTGATCCGAGGAAACACCTGTGCATGTGTTCTCTTGTATACAACCAGAACAGTAAATATCCATTTCATCGTAGACTGTTACATCGGCATCGGCATCGCGACTTTGCTCCGCGCGAAAACTGCCAGATAAGTCGCGAAATTTTCGCGACTATGTTCAACTTTTCGTTTACCTCGGTTGTTGATCTTTTCACTTTGATCAGCCAGATTGTGTTTCGTCTTGCAAGCGGAGCAAAGACCAAATATTGTTTTGGTAAATTTTCGATTCAAAATTCGTCGACGTTGAATCTTCTTTTGTACCAGGTAAATATAAACTTTTCTATTAAAGGAATTTTGAGTACGGAGGAAAAGAAAATAGTTTTCAAGTGTTAAATTTGTTTACGAACTTTAGATAATTATAAATTGTATTCAGGTTCGAAGTGTCGAAATTCGATTAAACGTTTGAAGCATGTGTGCAAATATTTGCACGAGATACGACGTTGGATTTGGAAAACGGCGTGGACGAATTGCAGTTTCAAAGTAATTTACTTGATAATGATTATTACAATTTCAATTAACTTATGTGGCAGTATTTTATGAAATTCAATTTTAATGCTCCTCGTGCCAAAGTCAATTGGCTTTGACATATTTCACGACCTTCCGATTAAACTTTATAATCGTAATTTCGTTTAAATAAAATACCAGTTAAAAATAATTAGAAATTATTTTATGATGTTAGTAAGCTATATGATTAAACAGGGAAACACCATATCGGAACAAATATTAGATTTATGTATAATAATAAAAAAATAAAAAAAGGATACCTGAATAGGATCAAATAAGTAAATGCACTATTAATGATTGATTCCTATTGAACATTTATTACATTAAATCAATGGGTCGTAAACCGATTCAGTTCAAAATTTTTCATTAGTTTTTCGTTTATTCCTCACAGACTTTAATTGGTATTTTACATGGCACGAAGCTACGATTAAGAACCATTTATCTTAAATGTTTGTAACTGATATATATATATATAATTCATGACAGTAATGAAACAAGTAAAACATTTTCTTATAACAAAACTGTTCCGTTTGGGTAAAAACATCTGTCGGATATAACTGAGAATAAAAAAAAATATTGTCTTTAAAATAAATGTCTTCTTGCAGCAAACAACGAGCCCGTATGTTAAAAAAGATGTGTCGCAATCACGGCCATTCATTGACGTCTATTTCATTATATAATTGTGGTTGAATGGAAATTTGATTGATTGTAAGTGTATCTATTGCGACGTGAAGCAATGTTGCTGAGCGCGCGTTGCTTTGAATGGGCCCAAAGTATGCCCGCATGAGAAAAATGACGGGGTGAACTGAAATTGAGCGCAGCGCCGGAGTCGTGGCGCGCCGCGCCGTATCGTCGTTGCGACCACAACGGGGCCATAACGCACGTATGAATCACCAAATTATCATTTATTTTTTCTTCCTGCATCTCTTATCCCTTATTTATGTCGTCTTTCAAAATCAAGTCAAGTAAAACGGTACGGGGATAAATAATCAAGGAAAAAAAATTAAAATAGTCATCTGTAATGAGAAGGAAAGCGCCATCTACATCAGAAATTGTTTGACTAACTTGAATAGACATAACAAAAATGTTACTTGATTGTTTTGTTTACTAAAAACGAAACAGTTTCTAGTAAAATTGAATTTGATAACGTTGATATTTTAGTGATAATTTAATACCAAAATAACGTTGGACGCCATTTTCATTTTGAAACCAGACCTTTATGCAAGCTTTTCTATTTTATTTGATATTTTACATTTGTTTTACCATTCTTTCATATCAATATTCAAAAACTTATCGAACCATCATATTATTCATGAAAGTTCAATGAATTATCAATTAATCAATGTAAAATTGGTAAAATTTTTGACAATCATACGACTTTGTTTTCCCTTTTTCAGAATTCATTTGACTCTCGATCGAGGTGCTTCTATTTGTGACCGCAATAATGGGCGACATTAGGATCCGCTCATTGTTGCGTTCCCAAAGTTGAAACATTTCAAATGGCTCTCATTGAACAGTGACGGGTTGCCAACTTTCGGAGGTATTCAATTTGGGTTAGCTTTAACGAGAAAATTTAGCAAACGATGAGATTGCGTTAGAAAAAAGATTGAGTTTGCGTGATAAGTAGTAGTGCCGTGGGTGATTATTAAGCATTTCATCCTGGTACGATTACTTTTGACGCAGGGTTGATCCTTCAACAGTATTTAAGGTATACCTAATTTTATAAAGATTTTGGAGTACTATTTAACAAATTTTTTTATGAACTAAATAACTGTATACAACTATATAACTATATAAAAAATTATTTTTACAGTTCGGTTTGTTAATTTTTTAAAAAAAAATTTTTTCTTTTTTACAATGAAGGAATTTTGTTTACAGCTTGGGACGTAATTGTAAAAAAAGAATGCAAACGCTTATAGCGAGTGATATTTTAAACAAATGAATAAATAAATAAAATACTGTAATATATATAATACAGCAAATTGTTTTATTAGTCGTTTTACGTTACTAAAATAGCTTTTTTTCAATTTCTTTTAACTTTAATTACATCCTGATTCATCCACATTGATTTAATCCCATATCAACTGATATTCGAAAATATCTATATAATTATCTTTTTCCTAACTCGAAAATAAGATTCTCAACTCCATAAAAATAACTTTTATATGTTGATAGTCTCTCTACCAATTCGAAACTCATTTTTTCCTCGCTGATACACTATCAAAACATTGAATCAACCTTAATACAACCATGTTCTTGAAATTTCCAACGTATATTACTAAACAAAAATAAAATCTAACATAATTTTCTTCACACAAACAACACTCTTTCTTTATTCACAATTTTGCAACAAAGGCCTTAAATTTAAAGTTTCAAAATATAAATTTTTTCATTTTAATTACAACACAAGTTTTAGAATTATATATCATTAATTTTTGTTTGCCAATAAACACTGCAAACTTCAACTCTATAACAAAACCACCATTTTCCTCCAAAACTCAACCCACCAACAACTTATCAATCCAAATTCCAAAATTCCCTACAATTGATCAAAAGACTTACAAAATCCCGCTTAAAAAAAAAAAAATCCTCAAAAAACGTGCCGCGACTCCTTTTATCCAAAGAACCGCGCGCCTCTCCCACAGCGCGGTGATCCCGCATCTCCGGCCAGCCGGGAGGGGCGCTGAATGGGCCGAAATAAGCCGGCTCGGGGGAGAGGGGGGGGGGGGGGGCGTCATTCATTCGCCCGTTCCCCGCCCCTGGAGTGGCCGCCGCGTGGCCCTGCCTGTACTTGCCCAAGTGCCCCCCCGGCAACGAAAGGGCCCCCCCCCCCCCGCCGCTCCCCTTGCACCCTTCCCCCCCCCCCTGTTCGCCGCGCTTCTCCCCGTTGCGCTCCATTGCCCGCGTCCTCTTTGTCTCGCTGCCCCTGGCTTGCGTCTGACCGCTCTGC
>JABFOV010004796.1:0-13214 GCA_022817685.1 Aradophagus sp. ZL-2020
CTTTTCTATGTCGAACATAAAAGACATTCGTAACTCCGACGAAAAGGAATCGCACATTGTTCCCGACGAGCACGCTTGTATGACTTTAAATCATTCGCGAATTGCGCGACCATCATGGCGGAACATGAAACGCGAGTCGTGATTCTTCATGGTTTCTTTCTCGCTTATTGATTATTAGTGCTTTCTTGGTTATTGCTTATAACTTAAATGGAGTTTGAGTTTAAGGGAACTGTTGTTTTTATAATGAAATATAATTTTCAATGAGGAAAATTTTGGAGCTGAAGTTTTTATGGTTTATAAATAAACGAAAATTAATTACATATAGACTAGTAACATATATTGTAATAAAAAATGAACATTTATATTCTCAAACATTGAAATTTTCTAGTTTCTTCTTGTAAAATTACCCAATCAAAAATAACTTTTATTTGTATGGAGAAAAGTATACTAGATTTTATTTTCGTTCACTAATAAGCGTTGGAAACTTTAAGAAAATGGGAAATTTGGATATTTATCGAATGAAAATGCAACAATGATCCGTACTGAATATTTTGTTTATAAATAAATTAGCAATTACTAAAATTCCTCCTTGAAATAAATTATTTTCCAACGAGAATGGTTAGAACTACATTTTGAAACTGCTGTTCGATGGCGATCGCGTCGGACAATTGGCATACTAACCGCAAATGCAGTAAAAGTAACAACGCGACTGGCAATGAAACCAAACGTGCCTAACGAGCGTCCGCGAAACGTTAAAACGCTAAAAGTTATAAATCGCGCGAGGTGAATTAAATTGCATTAATCAAATTACTTATCAGATTATAATAATTAATTCCCAAGTGGAGATAATTAGGCGCAGCGCGCATTAAGGATCATACGCACGGAGCCTCCACTTTTGAAACATAAATGCCTTTTGCGCGCGGCGTCAAGAAACGCGGTGTAAATGTTTTACGCTCTGATTACACGATGAAACGCCGAGATGCGCGAGATTCCGCAGCGAAACGCCGAGCCGAGTCGTGGTGCGTTTGATCGTCTCATTTAATTATTGTGTCTTCGAAATTGCTGCCATACCCATCATTGTTTCTTTCCTTTTTCTCGTCATTATTTGCTTCGCTTTTTTTTCACTTCACCTGTGAGAAAGCACGCGTAAATGCGGCATTACAAATCACGGAGAAAGTTTTTAAAAAGTCTCCCGACGAAACGAACGTAATTGTATAATTTACTTAGACGGACGGACGTATCACCCGAGGAGCGACACTGTGAAAAAAAAGTGTAAAATTGTGTCAATTTCAGCGTAATAAGAAAGCCGAAATTTTAACGTTTTTCTTAATAAGATTCCATTAAATGTAATGTAATTTTCCGAAAATTTGTAATGTTACTTTTAATGTAAGGTATTCTTCAGGAAATTCCTACGTTAATTATGACGTAAAATTTACGTAAAATATCTTGCATTTAAAGTAACAATACAACATTTTGGAAAATTACGTTACAGGTAATGGAATTTACGTCGTAAACAGTTCTGCATTTTTATACTTTCATTTATTGTGTAGCAGTTGTCTATGCTGAACATTATTTTCCGTCGAAAGGTTAACAGTTCGACACCTGGGTCAGAGCAAGCTTCAATTCAGTTTGCTCCGAAAAAAGTGCCGTTTCGGACGTTCGGTCGGAAAAGCCGAATATCTTGAATTGGCATCATATTCGAACGAATACTGAATCGGCACCTACTCCAAATCGTTAAATTTTGCAGAGTCGTCATATCCAAATATTTAATCACAAATGACATCTTACCATGGTGGAAAAGTTATCTTGCCCAGCGAAATCATTTATCGGTTCAGCTGCAATTCGCTACACAGTCAAATTCATTTTGATTCGAATCCTTCGACAATTTGCTTCTCAATACAAGCCCTTCGGGTTCATCTGATATCAAACGTCGCCCACGTTATTCCATTTTCATCGCAATCGTAATTATAATTAACTGATAGACGAAAAATAATAAGCAATTCCTGCAGCTGGTGCGAGATCTCGGTTTAATTTAGTCGGCAATTCGGGTAACGTCATGTTCAAGATAAGCCGAGCTCAAGAGTTTCGGTCGTACTCGTCCCGATAAGAGTATAAGTTCGCGTCGAGATTGCTTTGCACAGAAACGCTTCTTCATTCATGGTCATACACCATGCGCGACAGTGAAAGCGCCCGCCAGGTCTATTCAGTTATGAAGGTGCTCCAAATGCAAGAATACCGAAACCGTCAGCGAGACATTCAACGAGCAGAATACCGGGGATCGGCCAGGAAAACCCAATATCCATGTCTCTTCCGCCTGGCGTGTCCCTTTCAACCTTTTTAATTTATATGCGACGCATTACTACCGCTCACGTGCGAAAATCACCGATGATTCGTTGCATTTTCATTATTTATCTATACCGAAGTCCCGCATGGAAGATAAAGAACGTTTTATTGCTGCTTTGAAATTCAGATGCAAACAAAAAAGGGCGATGGAAAAGGTTAAAAAATAAATAAATAAAGTTCGGTGCAAACTACGTAACAGTGTGTCGGTCGATATTTTTGCGATTTGCATTGGAAAATGAACCGAAGTCATCGCGAATCGCAATGAACGTCCGCGCTGAACTGTCTTTCGCGGATTCTTTTTTACCTCGCACAATTTGCCGGCTCATCCTGACAATTTCAGTTCTTTCGACGCTCGAAGTCACCGAGTTTGTCGCGAATGGTAATTGCGGCATTTTCTCGACGCGTAAAAAGTGGCCTTTCAATCAATAGACAATAAACTGTAAAAGTTGCGGCGCATAGTTATGCTACTGCGCGAAGTTTACTTTGCGCGCTCGCATATTTTCGACGTGGCTTCATTATTCAGAATGTTACCGCGAAAGAAATGCATAATGGCCGGAAAACCTCGCTGAACAAATAATCGATTTTTACGTGAAGGTGAAGTGGCGCTTGAAAATGGCGGGATTATAATTCTGACGTGCTAAGTTGTTCGTGCAGGAAAAAGTAAAGGAAGATTCGCTTGTCATGTAGTCGCGTCCATAATTTTCGAAAATTGAATAATTCATTTGTTTGAGTGTACATCTATTGTATTAAGGTTCTCACTTATTAATAACAAAGGATTGAAAGTAACGGAGTATTGAATCTGCGTTTTTCACATTATCACGGTTTTCATTTTTTGCTCGTATGGAACACACACTTTTAAAACATTCTTTTTGGTGCAGACATTTAAATTTTACGTTTCGACGCACAACATATAGTTTGGCTCAGAATTCTACATTTTGATTTGAAATTTAAAATTGCGTGTCAAAAACAGTGTTTCAAGATTGCACGAAAGGATAGTGCTTGTGAACGTGGCGCGCGTTTGATTTTTACAGCAGCACGTCCGTTTCCTTAAACCTCTCTTTGTATGAATAATCGATTCACTCTGCATTGTTAACAAATTCAGCCTCGCATTCGAAAACGACCGATCGTGTTGTAAATTGTACGAATTCAGTTTATGCGCGAGTGCGTGCGTTATTGCCGCATTCCGCGGGTATTTGATGCCCGACTTCGGACAAAAACGTCCGGGCGCGCGGCTTTGACAGCTCGCGGCCAAGTATTTGTGTCGTCCTGCGTATTTATTATTACTTAAGGACGGCCAAGACAGAAACCACACGCCTTCGATCGGGCTCGCTACATTCCTGCAAATATAACGGCTCGCGACGCAAGAACTGCATAAATCTCCTCTATCATCATCATTATTATTTCTAACGTTTCGGCTTGATAACAAAGAAGGAGCGACACGCAGAAGTCGGAAGAGAAGCGAAGAGAGCAAATCAAAAAACTATATGGTTTTTATAAACAAACTTTACTATTCAACACAATTTCTTAATAGAATTTTAATAAAATTTGTACTCTAAATTAACACGTGCTCTGTATATTGATGACACTACGTCGAGTTTTATTTAGAAAAAGTGGTACCATAAACATTTAATCTGCTCCACAAATTGAGGACGTAGTTTACACTGACTTTGGTTTTCTCATGTTGAATCAACGTCAGCAATCGTGTTGGATTGACTTTTTTCACTAGACATTCACTTCAATGTGCTTTGAATTCAAAATGTTTTAAATAACTTGTCTTCCGAGTGGAAAATGTCGCTGCTGACGCGTCAACGCAAACAGTCGAGCTTCGAAAATATTTTCAACAGCAATGCCTTTTTTCTCGGAAAAGGATCGATGAAATGCATAGCGAATATTATCGCTGTTCCCGCTGGACGAATTCGCAATTAAAGCGCGTTAATGAAGCATTATCTCTCGGGCGCGCGCGTTTATAAATAAACTAATTAAAGCGCGTCGGAAAAGTGTGGAACCGCGAAATTAATTGCGCGTTCAATGAAATTACATTCCACTTTAAGAGCCGATGGTATCCGGCTACTCGAATTGCACGATCGGCGTTATATTACCGATTCAGTAATATAAATGTCACGGGGCTTGATAATGCGCGCCTCCAAATGTGAATGAATAGTAAAGCCGTATTTATAAACAGCCGCGGAGTCGAGTCGAGTCGGCCAAGTAAGTCGCCTGCCATTACCGTTAATCGATGTCTTCGCATATTACACACGTTTTACTCTTACTAATCCTCATCGAAAGTCCGCGTGCGTTTACATCATGATATTAATGGACGGATGCGAGCAGCCAGGATAGCGCGCGGAGGAAAGCGCTCGCTATAAAGTATAAAAGTATACGACGTTCAGGTCACTGACTTTACAGTTAACTAACGACAATCACGGCGTAGCCGTCGTAAATTATTGTACGTCGAAAAGTCCCGGGTCATCGCTTCGATTCGATATATTTCCTTTTATTCCGCGCAATCGACGCCGTGTTAAGGGCCGCGCGCTTTTACAACAAAATTGCAATTCAGCCGATCTTTCAGCGGCCGAGTCGGGGGGGGGGATTCAAAATCGTTGACAACCATCGAATAATATCGCGAGCCTGATTGGAGATTATGGGTGAGGAGTGGATTGATTTCTATGAATGTATTGATGTATCGTTTTGTGAATTTTCCGGTATTTATTATTGGCTTTTTCTTTTAAGATTTTTCTTTTAAGCCATAAAAACTGTTGGAATTATTCCAAATAAATAATGTAGTTAAAAATGTACAGGAAGTTTACAACCTTTGTAATTGAATTTACAACTTCAACATTTTTTTTCTTCACTAAAAATTAGTTCCATACATTCACTATTTTGAGATTTTGAGATAAAAATTGACTTATGAATTTTTTGTAATTGGAATTAGTTTAAATTTTTGAAAGTGTAATTATCGATCAACAGACAAAACCGAGGTTTGCGTGTCATTAATGAAAATGATAATCGAAACTATTTTAAACATCAGGCTCCTTTTGAAGCTCGTTTCGCAAATAATTGTGCGAAGCGCAAATGAATAAATGGGTTCAAAGGGCTCGTCGATTTGAAGCAACTCGTCACTTGTTCCAGCAATCGACTACTTTCCAATAGTCTTGTAATTGTGATTTGCCCCAAATGAAAATACGATTACAACCTATTCAATTTTCTCTCTTCAATCTTCCGTTTGAATAACACTTTAACTTGGTGATTTCGTGTTTCCCTGTTTCTGGAGCTCGGAATCTGGATCGCGCGCCCGTCATATCCTAGATTGCGTTAGATTTGTAATTATAACGAGTTATCGTTAACCCAATAACTTTTACTATTAAGCGGCGGCTTTTTCTCCGCGGTGATGTAAATTTTATAGTTCCACATCTGCCGCTTCTGTGCCGAATAAAGAAAACAACAGTCCTAAATCATGAATAGATAACCGCCGTGACATTACCATTCGTCGTCCGACTGTTTCGAGTCGCGGAATTTATAACCGCGCGTAATTAACATAAATCTGCCCGAAGGCTGAATTTCGTTACATTAATTTGCTTTGATAATTAGAAGCATTCACAACAAGTGCTTTATTTCGTGGCGCTTTTCACTGAGCGCGATTTATGAAATTAGCGATTTCTTTTCCAAGTACACAGAAATTCACGGACAATTTATCGCGGGCGGCGCGGCGTCGAAGGGAAATTCAAATTTCTCGACGACACGTAAAAATACATATTCATACTGTGTTTCGTAATTCGAACACCTTTCATAGCCGCCGAATTTACGGCACTTTTACGAGTCAAGTTCTCAAACCGACCAGTTCCAGACTGTGCCTCTGCGCTGTCGATTTACCTCTATTTGCCGTTATTGTTTTGTTTCCAATTAACTCGTACGAAATTCCATACATCGGCGCACTTGAAGTAAGCAATCAAATTACTGACATTCGACTCTATTAAATGTTATTACAGTTTGTTCCTTTTCATCTACCTTACTCCACGGCTTTTCTTCCGTTATGTAATGTTATCAGACTCAAGTGTAATTCTCGTTTTCGATTAATCGTCTTCGCTAGGCTTTTATTAAGCTTCATACCTCTGAAACTTTTTCAGGCCTAACAACCAGTTGAAAAACAGTAATTAGTAAATTAAACAAGAAAGTAATTTGTTGATTATTAAGGTAGCTACAACTATAAAGTTTATTTTGAATGCATTCAGTTCGACTGATTTCCCTGTTACAGTTGTTCAAGTGTAAAATACACTCAGAGTAAAGTAGATTTAATCTTAATTAAACATATGCAATTTGTAAAACGCCTAGCCACCTTGCACCGACTTCTGTATCGGACCTCAATCAAACCAGATAAAGCTCACCTTAAAATACAATTTGTTCAAGCGACCTATCAAGAAGAAATTACTTGGGTTGAAAACATGGCCCTGATCAATAATTCGTTTTATCAAAGCAATACCTGATCAAATGGTCCATGTATGTTTAGGGTTACGCATGTTTTTAGTAACATTTTTTTTACATTTATTAAATTTTTTCTTATTTATGACTTCGGGTATTTTGGTTTGGGTTTAAATTAATTACACGTACGTGCCAAACTTTTTTGTGAAGCAGATTGAGAACAGTTTGCAATAACTACATTTTATCCTTACTTTACTAAAAGTATAATGATTTGATATGAAACTTTTTTCAGTGTATACAATGTTTGCAGTTTGAATGGATAAAGTTTACTCAAAGAAGCATTAATTGGCCTATTAATGCTTCTTTGAGTAAACTTTATCTATTCAAATTACAGAAATTGTAGTTACTGAAAAGTTGAATCAAAATTTCAGAGCTAATGTTAATTGAAAAATATAATTTCTCACAAGGACATTACATTTTTATCTCTTTTCAACTGTTGTAAATGTCACTCAAGTGGCCAAAGATGAATCTTTCTTCTTCATCAAATTCATCGACAAAAATTTTACCTATTATAGTTAAAATCTAACTTTCTCAAGAGCGTTGTAAATATTCCTAAATGGAAATAATATCGATAAAAAAACTGGTTTAATTACACGTTAAAAAATTATTTCATTAAATGTTTTCACGGCAAAATCACTTTCAAGTTTTTTTTTCTTTCTTTTTTCATCAACGATATTAAAATGGACGTTCAATTTTGGGCGCCGGCGAAATCGTCTCGGTTTTGCTTTCGTTGCACAAGCCGTGATCATCAAACATGGCGAGGTCACGACGTGGTGCCAGCATTGTGGGCATCGCGTGATGTCACGAGCGCGGCAAGCGACGAGCCATTTTGGTTCGCAAGTTACTATGATTTTCAACTTGAGAGCTTTCACACTTCGTGCTATGATTTCGAAAGTAAGAGCCACATTTCTAATGCCGTGCCGGCATTTTAACGCTAATTTGGTGAAAGTAAAGACACGTCCATCTCGCGAATGGAAGCTTGCGCCGAAAAGCGACGTAATCCTGTCATTATCGAATAGAAATCAAATATGGCTTGCCATATTAGTCCTATGGTCCCTATCAGGTTTATATCACCAAGGTCCTGTTATCGGTATACCCGATCAGACCTACATCAGGTTGGTCCTGATCAGGCAGTCTGATTACGGTATGGATCCACAATCCTATTCAGGTAGTATCAAATATAACTCGTCGAATCAAACAGTAAAGTAACTATTATTTGAATTCCTGAGACAAGAGGATTTAACAGGATTATTCAATAGAATGTAACCTTTGCTGGAAATCATTCAATTTTTTGCCTAGAAAATTATTATAAAATGATATTCGACGTAATGACCATACATTTGCCGTGCACAAAAAAAAGATGATGCGCTCTACCAGAATTCTGATCCAACTGACAATAATATTGTCAAATTCATTATAATTGCCATGAATGGGACTAAAATTCTGGTTGTCCACACCAGAAACTTTTCCCCGTGTGCGTTGCATTTCTAGAAGGTTCTGATATTCATGTCTGACGAGGACACACTCTACTTAATAGTATTCGAATCAGGACCAATCCTAGTCATATTGAAATTTCTACACGGGTAGTTCCGTCGGTCTGGACTTGCCGCATTATTTCCGTCGCCAGGGGGCGAACGGATCGCCCGCTTGTTAGGCGCCGCAACACATTTAACGTATTAACGGTCGCATTATCCGCACGAAGAGAGGCTTTCGAGCGCGTGAAAACTCGGCGACTGATTTCCAGTCCGCGGGATAGCAGTTTTCCAGCGCAATTTCCCACAGCGCCGAGAATGCATTCGTAGAAATTGGTCGATCTCTCGGCTCGCGAATCTCGAATACGCGTAAAGAAAATTCCGCCGAGTGTCGGAAGCGACGCGCCAGCGATTTCGCGCGCGATGAATCGCCGACAAAGCGAGGCGCGAGCTTAATTAAAGTCGACGAAAAAAAATGGCCCTTTCGCCGAGGTTTCGCGCTCCACCGGTTCGCGCCCAAAGTTGCTTCGCCGCGATTTAATATTACGCGAAATTTATTAAACTTGGACGCCGGGGGAATTCAGGCGAACCACGCGGAACCGTTACGCCGAAGTTTGCAGAATCTTCCGCCGGCATTCAACAAATAGTTAGCGAGTTGTGTGTCTTCATTTAACGCGAATCGCCGAGGTTTGTTTGCACTTTTTGAGTGCCGTTGAGTTTTGTGTAATCGCCTCGCGCGCACCGCAGAGTACGCGCGATTACGTAAATAATTATTAATAATTGTGTAAACAAGGTACTCGTGAAATCAAGTTTGTTCCGCGACTCGGGATTTGTAAATGCAAGGTAAACGACGCGATCTCGCGATGTTTGGCGCGAAAACGAAAAACAGGTCAAGACATACGACCGGAATGTTATTTGCCTTCTGGGATCCGAGTATTTTAACTTCGAGGAAATTGATGTGATATTTGAAATCAAGTTGCGATTAAGAGTACAGTACACAGTGAGAGAGTTGTGAGAATACGTATCTTTAAAAAAATCCAGTGTATATTTACCCATTTAAATTATTTAAAAATCATTTCAATGTAAGTGAAACTTGAAGGAAATAACTTCCTTTGTTGAAATCATTTTTTTTAAGTAGTATGTTAACATAATTCTTTTATTTTACATCGTTTTCATTTTACATTCAACGTGTAATTTTAAATATTACACCGATGTAACAAACTTCTCTATAATTTTATATAATCATTTTCATTTTCACAAAAGAAATTACTCGTAAACAATTCTTTCTGTTATAAATTGAAAATTAATTGAACACGGTTTTTTTCACTTTTCCTTTGTATACAATTTTATTAACGAAATCTCTCCACAATATTGTTCTCTAAAACCTTTTTGATCTTATTTAATTAACACGTCCTATTTTTGCTTAAAATTATAAACCTTATTTCGTTTCACTGAAACTTAAAATTTTAAAAAATAGTTACTAATTCGTAAATTCGTTTCCACCTATTTACTGTATTCATTTCGGACAATTTTTCCTAGTATGAAAAGTCGTACAGACACAAGTATAAACTTTCAATACGGCAAAAGAAAATGTCAATTTGCAGCATGAAATCGGCGACGATTTGCCAAATTTCAAGATCACGTGGAACCAGCCGCGAGGTTGCTATCGGGATTCCCTGAAATCGGAAGCTAGGTCGTGACTGAAGAAATACCTCGGGTCCCGATAAAAATGCGAATACCGCGAACATAAATCTTCCGGCAGCGACGTTCGCATAACGACCGGCACTTTCTCACCGCGTGCATTATCAAAATTCAATCAAGATAAATGCGTAATGACAGTCGTCGATCCCGTGTCCTCATAGCACGTAGAAACTCCGCAATTAAAATAATTTCACGCTATAAGTCAAAAACCGAATCCCGCCACTCGGGCCCGGCCGGCTGAAAATCAATTCGCAAGAGCCGTCGACGTCGCCGCGGGCCGTATCGCTAATTCATTGCCGGCGATTTTAGCCTCGAGATCATAATTAAGGTGAAATATCAGCTCTACTTTACCGACGCTGAGAAAAATGGCACTTTTATAAGTACCTTAAAAAGTAGTCAACATTGCAAGAAAGTTGAAATAAACGTTTCTCAAACGCTGTTTTCAAACGTTGTGAATAAGAGGTCTAATTAGAAAAATTGTGTAGATTTCTGCATTACTGGTATTTTAATCTTTTTCATCGATAAGAACTTTTAGAGTTGACACAAAGAAAAGAAGAAAACTGTACGATTCTTGCTTAATTAAATTTAAAAAACACAATCTTGCATCACTACTTTACCAAAAAAACATCCTGTTGTCTTCGACATGGTTAAACTGATCTAAAAAATATGATTAAAAAATACGGATATTTCACGCAGAGAAATATATATTCAAAACAACAAAAAGAATTTTGTTGAGTCAATATTGTTCATCTTCATTCAGTGTTTTGTTGAATGAAATCAAAATTTGCATTGAATCAACAAAATAACTTTGGTTTCAAAGTTTTGTTAAAACAAATCATTTCACGTTTCAAATCAACAAAATTATTTTGTTGTATTGACAAAATCATAGTTTTCAAACTAAATGATTTTGTCAAATCGACAAAAGAAATGCGTTGTATTAACGAAGCATAAAAATACAAATCGTCAGTTCAGTGGAAGAAGGTGCCACCTCGGCGTTTCATTGAAAAAGGTGCCACCTCGGTCTACGTTAGTATCTACATGGCACCTTTTTTAATCTAACACCGAGGTGGCACCTTTTTCCACTGAACTGACGAAATACATTTTGTTCATTTGACAAAATATTTTTGTTGCTTAAATATCAACAAAATTATTTTGTCAATGTTACCACAATTTAATTATATTGACAAAACATTTCTCTGCGTGTTTTCCTCATAAAATATTTCATTCATAATTACGTTTTCTGGATGTAAGCAAATGTTATTTAATAATTTTATAAATCATTATTATGCAATCTTCAATCATATGATTTTGGCGTCAATTTTAAAGTTCAAATTTCGTCATCCACTTTGTCCTTCGTTCTAGGATGATCGCAGTGTCATAATCTACCGGGAGCAAAAGTGCAGTGACGGTAAGTAACGAAGCTGCGGAAGCGAGCAATTCCCCACTGACAAACGGGTAGAACCATTCGCTGTTACCCGCGAACTGGTGGACGTAACTTCCGCCCACGCGCTGGCGTAATAATACGTAAGGAGCAAAGCGACCGGGCCGCGTGAGTGAAAGTATATGAGATGCGCGCGAGGTGGACAACGACGTCGTTTGCTCGGAAGATGATCCGGCGGCGAGCGCGTGATTCAGTGTCTCGTTAGAGATGCACGGCGCGAGACCAGTCGCGGGTCAAACGTTGTCGTCGCCGTGCGACAAATTATGCATTTATGCACGCGCGCGCCCGAGCATCGTAACCGATTGCTCGTGGTTTATGCGTAACTGAAAATCAGGAGTAAATGTCCGTAACTGTGCGTAACTTTATAAACAGTTTGTATGTACGTGAGCGATTGTACGAAATTTATGCTCGCAATTAGTGCAGCTGACAATCGAGTATTAATATTAACGTAACATGGCCAAATTTAGACTTGCCAGTTGGAAAGAGATAAAAATCGGGACACCGCGTGATTTACATCAGCGTCCCGCCAATTTGTCCTTGTTTGGTAACCCTAATAAAATTTGAAAATAACTAAGTGGTTTTTAGCACATTACTGAATATACGACGAATAGAACAGATAACTTCGAAAGATAAACAAGAACAAATGAAATAAAAATTTTGTTGCGTCGTATCATGAATAGAAAAATGTCTATTCAGTTTGTACAGTACTTTTAATGAGTTAAACAATAACATGATTCTTATATTTATATTATTGAATTTTATTTAAATGATTGAAAACGAAAACTTTTGCATTTAATTTTGAAATCTACTACAAGATATACTTGACAATATTTTGTGACGTATTTCAAAGTATTCCGGAATAAACACTACTTTTTTAACGGAATTTACAATTTGATTTAATTCAAATATTATTTTCATTCAAATTAATAGTTTTAGGAATTAATAAAACATATTTATTTGTACACTCAAATACGCCAGTTGTTCAAATAGTTTCAATTAAAGTAACCGAATCATTTGCCATGAGAAATATTGTGTGCGTGTATTAAAATTAGTTAAATTTGCTGAATAAAATTGATTTCGTTATCTCATTTTGCTGCTCTGAATATCAGTTACGTATTCGGATGATTAAACATTAACTTTGTGATTTAATTGGTTCAACTGCGTGTTTCTTTGAGTATCGTATAAACAATACCACTTTTTTAAATTGTTTTTAATATCATTTTTTGACTTAAAAATAAAATAAAAATAAATCAACAAATTTTGTTTCGACATACTTTCTACTTAGAATTAAAAAAAAATAATTAACAATCAGTAAAAGATTTCTATCACGTTATTATTGGCGAAGCTACTTTGACAAAGGCGATCAAGACTGATTTTCGCATATTTACATTTGAAGTCCAGTTTTATGGTCCAGTAAGTTTCATTTCAAAGTGTTATTGATTTTGTCAACGGCAGCGTAGTGTAAAGCCAATAAATTCACCGTACTACCGATTTTGTCTTACATTCAAACACTGCAAATCTAAATATGACGTATTTTTTTTTTTTTTTTTTTTTTTTTTTTTATCTTCCATTGTTATTTTCTTTATTTAAAAATATAAAAAAGAATTGATAAAAAAAATTTATTGAAAATAAATTATAATTACAAATATCACGTTTGGCATTTCGTGTTAAAAAAAAAAATGTACAAATATATTAAACCTTCTTCTTACACCCAACTCGCAGCCCACCACACCTTCACACACGTATGCAACTGTCTCTTCTTCAAATATAAAAACCCACGG
>JABFOV010004797.1:0-13214 GCA_022817685.1 Aradophagus sp. ZL-2020
TACTTCTTTCATTGTGACGATGACAACGAACATCACGAACGATTCTAAACTCTTTTCAAAACCGACGTTCTCAAAAACACATTTGTTTTCCTCTTCTATTACACGCAACATGCTGCGACGCATTGACTTGCGGCCAACTTAATTACGGTGCTACGCTCCAGCCGTAACATTCAGCCAACTTCAACATGCCATCTACTTTATTAAGAAGGATGTAAACAATGATACATTTACATGAATTTTGATATCTGTCCTTGTTAACATATAAATAAAAAAGAGACAGTTATGTGAATCTAGTGGCGCATTCGGAAATTAACATTATTTTGTAATAAAAGAGGACGCACTTATGTGAAGTGAATTATCTGTCCTCTTTTAGTTCAAAATAATGATAATTTCCGAATGCGCCATTTCATTAGGTACGCCCATTTGGTTTTTGTTGATCATATGAACCCGCAGTAAGGTTAGGTACCAACAAAAAAATATTGTTGTCGTTCGCTTCTGCCGCATATCACGTGGTAACGAACAAATAACATACTTAATCAAGCATTTTTAATTAAATATTTCAATTTGATTAAAAAAAGATCGTGAAAAAAGGTGCTGGCCATATGTTTGTTTGATGTTTTCGGTCAAACATTTATAAAATTCAGTCGGTGAGTGTTAATTTTAAATGTTTTAGTAAAAAATAAAACTAACCTATAAATGAACTTGGATTAATATCCTCATTATTTTAATAGTTTGATAAAAATACAATTGATATAAAAGGTGCAAGTTTAGTTAATTATTATATATAATATTTTGTATTATTAATGTATTATATATATAATATTAATGTATATTAATGTATATTATATATAATATAATAATTATATATAATATATTGCTTCTTTTTAGTTATATTGCTATAATTTAGAGATTATTTGACTGTCACAATAATTTAATATTATATAAGTAATTTTAATTTTTTTATTTCACTCAATTTCAGATTTTTTTCTAAAATATTTAAAATAATTGTATTAACATAGGTGCTGGAAATTCCTGAAAAATAATAACAGTTACTTGTAAAATAATGTTTTTATGTTACTTTTCTTTTCAGGGGCATAAAAACATAATTTTTGTAATTGATTTTTTCATACTGATGATAATATTTAATAACAATACTGATAAAATGAGTTAAGAAATGATGTGTGGACTTTATTCATTCAGAATAAAATTTTTATTTATTTCGACAGTGTAGGAATGATCATAAATTAAATACGCATTTATTTTATACATTTATAATTATTGCTTTTTAAATTTTTGTTATTTCATAATTAATCGACTTTATTTTTTTTTAGGTAATTACATAAAAAATGAAGCGCCAAGATGAAATCGACTCAGTTAATCCATCTCCCAAGAAGAAACAAAAAAAGTCAGTCACAATTTCATCAAATGTAGAAGTCAAAACGTTTACAACCGAAAATCCCAAATCAAAGAAATCGAAAGTTAATGCAAAGTCAAAATTCGAAAAACAAACTTTTAAAAAGAAATCAAAATCAAACATCACTAACGATAATGAACCCCTAACTAAGGTAGAAAAAATTGAAAAGATTTCAAAAAAATTGAATAAAAAAAAGAAACTTCTGTCAGGTGAATCAAAAGATTCAACTTCCAAAAACGTAGGAGCACCAGAGAACATAGAAACTAAAAAATCTTCTAAATTGAAGAAACAAAGTAATAAGATTTTGAAATCATGGGAGAAGCAAAACATTCAGAACAAAGAACAAATGGAAAAACCAAATTGGAATGAAATCAAAAAACAACAGAAAGAACTAAAAGTGAAACGAAGACAACAAAAACTGAAAGAACTGTTCCCTGTCTATCAACAAGTAATGACACTGAACGAGAAGTTACGTCTCAGGAATTTATCCAAAGACGAACGTCGAAGCGTTTGCGAAGAGGTGCATTCGTTACTAAAAGGATCATACCAGCAGGTGGTGCACACGCGCAATCTTTCAAAAGTAATACAATACCAGCTGAAATACTCGGAACCAAAAATTCGTGAAGAAATTCTACTAGAACTGAAGCCATCCTGGTCGTCGATGATGATTTCAAAATACGGAAAACTATGTCTGGTATCCGCTTGCCAGCATTGTTCCAAAGAAATCCAAAAAGGTATCCTAGATGCATGTAACGGTAACGTCATTAAAATTCTGAATTCCGCAGAGACCTCGCAACTGTTCGAAAAACTTATATCTTCTTATGCTACGGAGGAACAGAAAATGTGCTTCAAACAAGAATTTTATGG
The DNA here is from genome assembly GCA_022817685.1 of Aradophagus sp. ZL-2020. Lineage (NCBI taxonomy): Eukaryota > Metazoa > Arthropoda > Insecta > Hymenoptera > Scelionidae > Aradophagus > Aradophagus sp. ZL-2020. The sequence goes on from JABFOV010004797.1 coordinate 2,282, forward strand.
CGACCTCTACCATAGCACAAAAGATCCAAACATCAAGAGCCTAGAAGACGTCTTCAAAGGTGATCCTGTCATGAAAACCGCGACTCTATCCGCGGTCAAAGCTCACCTCCTGAAGATCTTAAGCAAACGTCTCATCGACTCAACTTTAGTTCACATGGTTCTCTACGAATTTTTGTCCAACTGTTCTCCAGAAGACAGGTCCGAGATGATTCAAATAGTTCGCGATATGAGTGTTCAGCTAATTGAGTCGAAATGGGGTTCGAAAGCTGGTGTAATTTGTGTCTGGCATGGTACTAACAAGGACAGGAAGGTCATCATGAAATCTCTGAAGGAACATCTAAATGACGTCCTTCGTTCCGAGTATGGCCATTTGATGTTGATGGCGCTGATCGATTGTGTCGATGATACTATCCTCATGAACAAAATTCTCCTGGTGGAGATGGCGAAAAGTATGAAGGAAATCGCAAGTAATGAGTATGGGAAAAAGGTATTATTGTACCTAGTAGCTAGGAGAGACCCTAGGTTCTTTCATCCAACTGAAATAGCATATTTCCGCCAAGGCGATAACAACGCCACCAGCAAGAAACCAGCGGAAACAAGACAGAGGGAGCTACTAGATCATGTGATTGATAGCTTTTTGGGGCATATTAAGCAGGACTTGGACTTTTGGTTGGGTTCTGGACCCATGCAGATGGTCACTTTTGCTGTCTTGGGAGCTGACCATAATAGGGACATGACTCCTGTTTTTGAAGACATTTTGGATTTTGTTATGAATAAGAATACGAAACTCAAGGAAGAAAATGGGACAGAGTTTGCTGCTGTGGAACATCCGGGATTGCATATTATGATGAAGAAGTTGCTGACTTCAGATTCGCTATTGAGGAAGAGGAATCCTAACAACTCGTTTGCTAAGACTTTGATGTCAAAGGTGAATGATGAAGTTATTGAAAGATGGATTGGATGTAATAGAGGCTGCTTTTTGTTGATTTTGGCATTGGAGAATTCTGAGGATGATTCAGTAGAGGTTTTGAAGAAGAAGTTGTCTGGGTGGAAGCAAGAACTGAAGAAGAAAAAAGGCAGTGGAGCAAGCATACTTTTGAAAAAAATTTCAGGAGTTTAAACGTACTTCATTTTTCTTTTATGATAATTTTTCATGTTTTTTTACACAATTTGTGTATACTGTTGTTTAAATCATGGGATTGATTTATTTATTTTCACTGAAATAAATAAATACTTTATCAACACATTTATGTCTGTTTGATAATGAAAAGAAAATACTTGAGTCAAGTAAAAAGTTAAGAAAAACAAAATGAAGTGAATTTTCATTTTGTACTTTTTTATAAGTAAAAGTAATTTTATCTTTCAAGTTTCCATAAATTTAGTATCATACTTTTTTCTATTTCATTCAAACACAGACATAAATTTAATATTGTTATACATTTTTCTTCGTGTGAATTATAATAAAATTGTAAAAATTTGACATGTACATACATTTCATTTGTAAATAAATTAATTATATTTGCAAATATGTTTTTATAAATTTCGATCCTTTAAATTCATTCTTACCATGTCTAATTTTTTTTATAAGATTAAAAAAAAAAAAATTAACATTTTTATTCAGTAAATTATTTCATTTTCAAAGTATTTATTTATATGATTCATTTCATCTACTAAAAATTAATTTTTTGTCATAGTTATAAATATTTTTCATTGTTTTATTATTTTAATTAAATGTTTAAAATCGACATTTTGAAATTCGCTCTCATTATTGAATTTTTAACCCGCGAAATTTCGAACTGCCTCGTCACCAAACAAATACACAATAATTAACATTATTCAAGAACGTTTTATATATATAATCAAAGCGACGTGTCGATTTTAATTAAAAGCACACTAAAATAATACATTGAAGCTTATCTATTTCCACGTTGCTTCTGCAACATTTTCGTTCAATTTGAGGTTACCTTCCATACAAGAGTAATGTTTTGATTACTGTAAACAAAAGTTACAGTGGAGAAAGGTTTTTTGTATATAAAAATATTTGTAACATGAAACTTAAATAGCAATTTCTACTTCTAATTTCGTGATAAAAGTTAATTTTAATAATTTGAAAATTTTTTTTTCAAGATAAATAAAAAACGAATCCAGTCAAGATGTTTATGTATTATATTGCGTAAGTATGAATTTTTATCATATCTTTATTAGGGTGAAATTAATTAGAGTGCTTAATAATGAATTATTTAGATAAAAAATATTTATTGTGAAGTAAGTATAACCTACATCAATTTTACTAATTATTGTAACAAGTGCAAGTATATTTTGATATATTTTGACAGTTACTAGCAATTTGATGTTTGTATGACATATATATGATATAACAAATGTGACATGTGTATGTCATCATATATGACATATATTTCACTTCCTATATATGACGTGCCTGTCTCTATTTTGTTTTTCATTATATTAACAAAAACGTTAATATATTTTGATAGTTGCTGACAATTGTATTTTTTACAGATCCACTATTCTGCTGTCCCTGAAAATGATTCTTTATTTTGTAATATTTACGTCAACATTTATCCTTATTATCTTACCAATATGTGTACTATTTATGAGAAAACTGTACTCGAGAAGACGCTCAAAACGAGATGAAAAAGGATTTCTGGTTGCTTTTTTTCATCCTTATTGCAATGCAGGAGGAGGGGGTGAAAGGGTTCTTTGGGCTGCTGTCAAAGCCATTCAAACAAAGTAAGGTTTCATGAAACTTTTATTAATATATTATTCAAATCCTAGTTTATTATATAACTTATTAAACGTTGGTGAAATAATTTATTCATATATATTATGATTAACTTTTTTATTGAGTTGTTCTATTTTAATAATTTCATTCTCAATCATTTTTTTCGTACATTTTTTTCAGGTATCCAAAAGTGAAAATAGCAATTTATACAGGAGATATAGAAATTCACTCGGACCAATTTATCAGAAACGCAGAAAAGACGTTCAACATAAAATTAAATCATAATATCAAATTCGTATACTTGCATAAAAGAAAATTCGTCGAGGCTGATATGTATCCTTATTTTACACTACTGGGTCAAAGTTTAGGTTCGATGGTTTTAGGTTTTGAAGCGTTAAACTGTCTGCAACCAGGTTTGGTCAACAAATTAAAATATCCAGGAATTTGACCAAAAATAGAATAGAGCCTTTAAAAAGTTTAATATATTTTTTTTTTTCCGTGATAGAAAACATTAGAAATAAGTTGGAAATTTGCAACAATTTTTCTTGCAATAAATAATAACTTCGACTTTTAAATCAAACAAACTTTAATTCCAAAGCAGCAAAAAAGAATAATGAAGTGTTTCATTTTTGAATGTACTGCAATAAATTTGATGTCTGTATTGATTTTCAATAAACAAATTTCATTATACTTAAAATAAAAAAAATAATGCAATTTCCTGTACATAAAAGCAAAACTATATAAAAATTGTTAACTCTTTAGGCTCTATTCGATTTAATTTCAAAATATATTTCATGTATATATCATAATTACAGATATTTTCATCGATACAATGGGATACGCCTTCACTTATCCTATATTCAAATACATTGGGAACTGTCGTGTTGGATCGTATACTCATTATCCAACTATCTCCACGGATATGCTTAAACACGTGTACCTGAGGATTCCATCGCATAACAACAGACGTCGCATTGCCAGGAATCCTATTTTAACTGCAGGAAAAATTATATATTACAAGATTTTTGCCTATGTAAGCAACTTGATTCATGATTCGACGATTTTGTTGAATTAAATGACGTTTCATTGCAATACTTCAATATTTTAACTCAAAAAAGTAAAACTTTGATTTGTATATCATGTACATGTTAAAGCAACAAAATTTTACTCAATTTTATATTTAAAACAACCTCATTGGTTAGTATTTAAATATTAATTTTAATTTTAAAATATTTCTTTTTTTTATTATAATGCCTAGTATACAAATTTGAACTCTCATTTTTTTAAAATTACCACAATTTTTTTATAAGCTCCTTTTCTGTAGTAATAATGAATTGCTACTAAATTTCTTTGATAAATTAAACATTGTATTATTTCAATTGATTATTATTTTATATATATGAAAAATTATACTCTAATTTTTGTAAATTAAAATCTCTATATTATAATCATACAGAGCTTTTTCGACATTTTACATTTAGATATATGGAATGGTGGGTCGTCGCGCTGAAGTCGTCATGGTGAACTCCTCCTGGACTGAGGATCACATCAACATGCTATGGAGGTGTCCATTACAAACACACAGGATTTATCCACCATGCAATGTCGAGCATTTGACTAGCCTTCCCCTGCTGAGTGATTCAGAAAAGGGTTATCCCATTCGCATAGTTTCAGTTGGGCAATTTCGTCCAGAGAAAAATCATCCACTGATGTTACAAGCTATGTATGAACTACGTTCAATCGTCCGGGAAGAAACTTGGGAAAAAGTATGATTTCTACTTTAAAAAAAAAAAAAATGAAATAAAGGTGTATGTAATTCAAACTTTTCAGTTAATTTTATAAAAATGTTTTCTACAACGCCATCTACTACAGAGTTGTCAAAACAAAAACATTTTCTGTGATGGGGACATGACATTAGATGGCGCTGTGATAGCTAATTAGCGACGACTTCTGCAGCGCCGCGTGCTGTTGGATCCTTAAAACTGAAATTTTTCAGTTGTGAGGACACAACAGCAGATGACGCCGCATAGCTACGGCATCATTAATTCCTTCTGCAGCGCCATCTGCTGTATCCTCAAAACTGTCACACTTTAATTGTAAAGACACGTCAGTAGGTGGCGCTGTAATAACTAATATATTTGCCATGGTTGCTGCAGCGCCATCTGCCGCTGGGTCATCGAAGCTTGATTTGTTAAATAAAATGTTGAATTCCGTCAGTTTGTTTTTTCTATTTTGTTCTAGATACAGCTGATTTTTATTGGTTCATGTCGCAACAAAGAGGATGAGACTCGCGCCAAAGATATGCAGGACTTGACGAAACACTTGTCGTTAGAAAACAATGTCGAATTCAAGATCAATCTTCCTTACAGCGAGCTGATTCGCGAATTGCAAACCGCCACCATTGGCCTGCACGCCATGTGGAATGAGCATTTTGGTATCAGCATAGTGGAGAACATGGCAGCGGGATTGATTATGATTGCTCATAATTCTGGGGGTCCACGGTGATAATCGATTTCTCAATTTGGAAAATTCAATAAATCTTGCTAAAACTTTCTTGCATAAAAATAAGAGATCCATTTGATTTATCTTAAGTTAGAGCAATTTTGTTATATTTTGTGTTTCATAACTGTATTTCATAATTACTATTGAATTCAAACTTTCTTATATTTTATCTTTTTTTTAATTTTATTTTAATTTTTTTTATATTACAAGCATTGAATTTAATTTGAATTTGAATTTACAGAATGGATATTATCGAAACACAACCCGGAAGTCGTAATGGATTTTTAGCAACGGATCCCAAGGAATACGCTAAGCTGATTCTTTATATTCTTTGTTTGAAACCTGATGATCGTGACGTTATTCGAACTGCCGCGAGGTAATTTTGACAAAGTGTAGTTAATTTAGAATCATCTAAAGACAACTGTAAAATACAGTAATAATTTAATAACTAATATTAATTAAAAAAAAAAAAAAAGAAAAAATGAATTGGTAAATAATATCATGTTACAGTACACAAATTTCATATTTAATCAATTACTTTTTTCTATAGGGGATCAGTCAGTCGATTTTCTGGTGAGAATTTTGAAAATGAATTTTTACGAGCTGTTGAGCCATTCTTCAGGCAGAAAGAGCAATGAAGAAAAAGTTTGTAATGAATTGCCAAAGTTGTGAAAATTATTGTACACTTAAATCTCACGTAAAGTTCCCGTTTAAGATCGGAAATGTTTTTTAAAGCATCGTAACCAGGGATTTCAACTAGATGTCGCTGAACATGTGTCTATTACATGCACGATCTCAGCGCCATCTCTGCTTATTACTTTCCAAAAATGACAAATTATAGGACCTTGCTCGCAAGTATGCAAAATATTCTCGCATTATTTGTCATGGCAGCGTCGATCGTACAAAACAATTGAAATTCAAATATGTTTCATTTGTTCAAAGTAGTCGCCATTTCAAAACCTAACTTAACTTATTAATTTATCTATCCATTTTCCTCCTAAATCTAAAAATGGAATGGAAATGTTAAAGTTTAAGTGAGCGGACGATTTAAGTGAAAGTGTTTTAAGTGAGATTTGAGTGTATTTTACACGTAACATTATTTTATATTCGCGAATAGAATCGCCTAGAGATGGCGCTGGCGCTAAGGCAATATGGCAGATGTAAAGTAATTATATTTAAATTGTCAGAAAATGAAAATGATGAATATTCATTGATCTTAACTTTTTACTATGGTCAGGGCAATAAATACCGATATTTGAGATTACCAATAATAACGTTCTGTGATGCTGATTTTCATTTGAATAACATTTAGCAGATAAATGACAAAATACTTTATATCAGTGTCTCGAATTGCCACCACGTGGCGCTACATATGTTTCCGATCGCGAATTGTATGTTTCTCTATTTCCGATGTTTGTGTTCGTTTTGTGATTAGAACTATAGAATTTTGAAAACATTTTAAATTTTATATGCAAATATGAATCATACTCCTGTGACTGTACTTATAGATTGTATGCCAAATGACGTGTCTAAAAAGTGAGAATTAATTCTATGAAAATTGTACAAAACCTTTTTTTTAACATTTCCACAACGTGTTAACTAATAATGAACGGTATTATAAGTCTGTTTTCCTTTGTATTAACTGATTTTTGTACATTTTAAATAGTTTCTGTAGATAACTTTTGCAGTGTGAGCGAAATGAGTTGAAGAAAAGAAAATTATAATACGTGCAAACGATTCATGTTTAATTATTTATTTATAAATTTTATAAAACACAGCAAATATTTTATTCAAACAATCAGCTCATGCATTTCTCATATTAATCTTTAGCATTAATTAATAATTCAAGAAGTTAAGGACGAAATAATATACACAAATTTTAAATGTTATTAAAATTTTATGTATGCTTGAAAAGCAAATACCTTCTAACTGTAAATTAAATTTGCCACGATTGTTACCACAATATAAATGATTTCTTATTTATAATTCATGACGTTCTGCAATCAACATAACTTGTATCCTTCCAAAATTCATTATTTTACAAAGTTGTTAGAAAAACCGCAGCCATTACATTCTAAAATGTACGTATCAGAATCGTTATTTTTTATTAAATTGAATTTTAAGCCTCGCTCGGCGAGCATGATTTCGGCGACTTTTATCGCAGTTTCCGTGTGACTGGTTAAAGCTTTACTTCCAAGGAAGATCCTCGATCGACCTTTTGCTAATGCCATTAAAATCACCAACTGTTAACATTAAACATAATTACATGATTATAGGCTTTTTAGTTTGGTAATTTTAAATAAAATTACCATTAAATTAAAATTAAATTAAATTAAAAATAATAAAAAAAAAAGGATAAAAATCAATCGAACAATTGTATATATACATATGTTTTTTTAAATTTTTTTATTTAAGGTATTGAATAAAATGAAGAGGAAGAAAATTATTCTTACTTGATCTTGCGTATGTTCGTCGACGCATGATTTCGATAATAATGGCATAATTATGTCATTGGCAGCGTCGATTCCTGGGGAATTGCCATCTTTCTTTGAACCTATTCCTGATCCTCCAAAAAAGCAGCCAGTACTTGTTTTACAAACCAAACTGTAAATGAAATTAAAAAAATTGATACATGTATAAAGTACACAATTTTTAAACAAATTAAAGTTTTGCAAATCAATCGCTGCTTTTTTGCGAAAACATACTTTATTCCGGAACTATTTCCGATTGCGGCATCTGGAGTTTCCTTATAGCACATGATGTCTATTGGTGGAACGTTGATGTCATGATTCCTAAGAGCTTGAATTATAGTATTTTGTGCGTCATCCTTCATGCCATAAGCTGCCTAAAAACAATTATATTTAGAATTAAGTAATATTAAAAGTAATTTTAAAGTTTTTTTTCAGACAATCAGACTTTATACGTCACATTAAATAAATAATAATTAAATAAAGCGAGATGAATATTTAATTTAATTTATTATGTTTTTGATATATTTATATATTTTAACATAACAATTCCTGGTTTTCCGAATACAAATTCATTAAATAATTCAAGCACAGCGAATATTGTATTTATTATCAAACCATAATTTAAATTAATTCATTTATTTATTTATTTAATTTACATATTTAATTTAATTGAATATGTTTTAATATACCTTTATATTAACAACTCCAGCTACGTAAGACCATCCCGTTATCACTTCAGCTTCACCTGGTTCCATTATCTCAACAGATTTTAAATACTGTACTGGTTTCACTTTTAAGTGAAATTCGCCTCCACCTTTAGGATAATACCCTCTAAAAATGAAACGAAAAAAATTGAAATACAGTGATTTTTTTTTCATCAAAAGAAAACAAATTTTTTCACAAATTACATTTATTAAAACCTAGTTTATTGAAGAAATTATTTATCACTCTTTAAATAATGTGATTCAACAAATTTCATTACGAATATGTTTATTATACAATTATAATAGAAGTAGAAAAAAAAATCTATATTACATTCATGAAGTTCCTAATGTTTATTGATAACAAATTATTTTAATAATATTAAGTAATAATGAATAAAAGTACAATAGGAAGATAAAATAAATATAAAATTTTTTTTTCTATCATGTTTGCATATAAAAATTTTTCGTTAACTAATAAACGATGGAAACTTCAAGTACAAGAAATATAGAATACATAACATTTTTTTCCTTTTGATAATTTAACAATAAATTATATAATAATGTAATACATGTAAAGTGATAAAAATATATACCTTCGAATAACATCGAAATCAAAATCACCACCAAATCTGTTCAAATAAGGCCGGAACACCTCGGTTAGGTATTCGATATGTGGGCCCATTGGTACATTGGTGCCCCCTTTGAATATGAGATGAATTTTGTTTGATGTTGGGGCCAAAAGTGCGCAAGGTAATGACACTTGGGCCAGCAATGATATGCAGCCTGCTGTGCCTGTGTCAGCGACGAAAGTTGACCTGTGATTTTGAAATTTACCCGGACTAAATTCAATTTTGGTTGATCCGATGTTTGCTCCAATGACTCGTGCATTGCACATTTCCTTTGCTAACTCGACACCTTAAAAAAAGAATTGAATTTTAAAGTCTAGTGAAAAAATATTAAAATGTAGTAAGTAATTGAAAAAATGAATATTTAATAATTTAATTGACTATTGCATAAATTAATGGAATTGAAATGTAAAGTCTAGTGAAAAAATATTGAAATATTGAAGTAATTGTAATATTGAATGTTTACAATTAAATTGAAAACTGAGTAAATGAATTGATATTTAAATTCAGTAAAGAAATTTTCAAAATTAATTGAGTAATTGGAAATTGAATATCTTATTATTAATATTATTTAATTTGACAACTTAATGGAAGCGGATTTTCCATAAAGGAATTGAATAAAAACGAATGTTGAATAAGTGAATTAATTTAAATTTTTGTCATTATCAATTTGCAAATTTATAAAAAGAATAAAAACATTTAAAAATGTTATTTCAAATTTTAAATTAAATTCGGTTACCTTTCAAATGTTGCGCTGCTAACCCAGGTTTTTGTCTGCCAAGTCTGATGTTATCAATTTCAATAGGAATTTCAAAAATTGCACTCAAACTCAATGCGATTCTTAAGACTTGTCCTCCCTAGATTAATAACACTTTATTTACTAATTTTTTCGTTTATTATTAATTATTATTTATTGATATATAAATAATTATTCATCACAATTATTTCCATTAAATTGTTTATTTACATCCTCGAAAACTAAAAAATCAAAAACATGCAATATATATCATTTCAGTTTATTTTTTTAATTTTCTAACCTTTAACCTATTTGAATGATGCAAAAAAGGGTTAAATCTAAAATTCATAATTACTTACCCCTTCACCCAAACTGCCATCAATTTTAACAACCCTCGCCATTGTTGATTATTGTTTACATATTACAAAAGTCTATCGAACCGTACATTAATTTCGATCAGTCCGTCGGCGAAATTCCTCACTTCACTGTGGCGCTGTGAGTCGGTCAGTATGTTTACTCAGGTAAGTCATACGATAGAAATAAAACAATTACTTTTTTATTATATTTTGCATACTCGTATATAAAATACACATAAAAATATCGCACTTTGTATTATTAGATATATATAATTCAATAGATTTACTGTCGAAAAAGCTCGTCGTCCTAACCTAACCTAAACTTTTTGAATACTTCAAATATTCATTTGACAATTACAAGTTTTCGTTCACTTTTCTGTTCGTTTTACTTTTTCTTCCCTTTTTTTGCCTTTCAATTTGTAATTTATAACCTACAAAATTTTATTAACAATTCTTTTTTTTCATTATGTTTAAGTGGAGTTAAAGTTTCCAACGTTTATTAATAAACAAAAATTAATTATATATAATTTAGTAACATATATTGTAATCAAAAATAATCAATTTATATTCTCAGGTATTAGAATATTTTTACTTTTTGTACAATTATTTAATAAAAAAAAGACTATTATTTGTATGAAGAAAAGGATATCAGATTTTATTTTTGTTTACTACACGGAAAAAACTACGGAACACTGACACGTTTATTAGAAACGACTGAGTCGTTTATGAAGAAAAAAAACGAAAAATAAATGACTTATTATTTCGGACAAGTGAATGAGACGTTTATGCCGAACG
>JABFOV010004798.1:0-13212 GCA_022817685.1 Aradophagus sp. ZL-2020
GTCAAGTAGCAAGAAAAATGTAGATCTCATCCATAAATCGTATTGATTCGCAATCATTTTTCTTGAACGATCCCTTTAAACGTGAAGGTTAATTTTATTGTGATATTCAAAGTAAAAGATAAGCGCTACAATCACTATGGCATACACATGTTGAACTAGGTAAAGTTAGGTGGTAACTCAAGAGAGCGGCAAATTATAAATGTGTTAAAAACAGCAAAAATATAATAAAACTGAAAGTGAATAATCTATATCTTTATTAATTTTTGTAGAAACTTGAAAATGGTCACAATATTGACCGAAACGTCGTTTTGGATGACTTGTTGATTAATAAAATTTAATCACATAATCGTGGTTTTTCTTAAACCTTGAACTATTGGTCCAATTAAAAAACTACGGTCGTTGATTTAGACATTAATACTATTTGTAAATTAATTTTTTCATAAAACTATCCAGATGATTATTTAAAAAAATGAATAAATAAAAGTACAAATAATCGAACCCAATCGTATTTTCTACGTTTCTTTTTTTTTCACATTTTGAAGTTAAATAATTTCCCTCAGATTTTGGAATTTAAATTTATTTAATATTCCTTTATTGCAACAGAAGTTCGTAATCAGTGAATAAATGTATTAAAATAGAAAAAAAATCATCTTTCATGTGCTCTCAAAAGGTTGAAACTGAAGCATATGACAAGAATTGAATCTGCAAAATGTTCCTATAAATTATTAACCGGGCGTCATGCACACTACAAGCGATTTCCCGTAGGAACGCTCAAAAATAACAGCAATAAATTCACCTTAAGAGATAAAAGACGGAGACACGCAATAATGAATGAATAATTTATTTTTGCTTAGCATACCAACACGTTGCTCGATTTCGAGTGGCAGAATGAAGAGAGTGTAAGTCTGCTAAAGCAGAAGAAACGGAAGACGGCGGGATACGCGTTGAAAATCTCGACGCTTACAGAGGCGGTAAAATTTGGCTGGAAACGGCTCGCCGGCGGACGGGAAAAGCGAGAAAAAAGGGCGGAAGAGAATAGCGACAATGAAACAGAGGCACGCGACTGGTGGAGCAAATATTTTGCTTCGCTGCAGGTAAGAGGGGCTTTGATTATTCTAATTGTTACGACAATGCCGGGATAACGAGATCGTTTATCAGGATGAGCGGGCCAAAGAAAACGCGGCGGGAAAGGCGGACGATGCTCCGGCGAAAAAGAATATAGCCACGATCACGGTAAGTTTGGCCGACTATATTCGGGGCTTATCAGATTTCATCATTTCCTTTGCGTCGATTAGATTTACCCGTCGGAACTGGAGATGCAGCCGCAATTTTCCGGATTCGAAGACCGTCTAAAGAGTTTTGACTTGCTAAAAGGAAAACGAAGTAGCGATCCATATTACGACCAGAATAATTTCGTCGGACGATTCAAAGTAAAGTTAACGGACGCGAATCAGTTTTTCAAAAACCTTGCTTTCCATTTGCTTTATTGGGAGTTGCTTTCGGGACTTTGCTATTGAAACAAACGAATAATAATAATTATAATAACAAAAAAAAAGAAAGTTAAAATTACAGTAATTATTTTTAGTTAATATTTTTCGTTTTTCTTACACAACGAACATTAAAAATAACTGCGCATTGAAATGTTCTTGGCAAACGTAAAAATAGTTCGACGTTTGGTATTTGTCGAAATAACGATCGCGGATATTTTTTACAGTTTTTAATTTCATATCCACGTGAAGTAAACGAAGCCGTTTACTTTATCCCTTTGACCTTTGATGATCGATTTTTTTTTTTAATTAATTAAATGCGTAACAAAAGATGGAGACATTTTTACCAGTATCACGTGAGAGATAATAAGATTTTTTTGCCGGTATTAACGTTTTACTATTGAACGGCAATAAATCTTTTACTTATGTTTGGTAATAGGCAACATTGTAATTCATTCGAAAAAGCGTTGATACATGGAACGAAAAATTGATTTCAGGGTTACATAACGCTTTATCGGTGGCCGAAAGCTCGAAATATGGAAGAGCATAGGAGTAAATCCGGAAAAAATGCTGCGAAAGGATTATGTAGCGATTATCCATCGCAAGAACCCGTGCATCTATTGGTGCGACTTTACATAATAAAAGGTATGTCTTATCGCGAATTGAATTATAAAAGTTATTAAATAATTCATAATAAAATATTCATTGTGCTTTGTATGGATATATTCAAAAAATTGCATTTCAAGTTCTGAAATAAATGCAGGTATATAAATTATTGTACAATTTTGAACGTTATATAAAATCGAAGTAGATTTTGTTTTCTTTTTACTTTAATTTTCTTCTTCGTATCTTCATATTGCACTGTAAAAACTAGTGTTTTATTTCAAAGCGTTTTTGTACTCAAATTGAAAACGTTTAGAAGTGTTTCAAATTGTAACCTATTTTTTAACATGGGAAACATTATTCAGTGTTTTAAAAGTGGGTACAAATAAAATACGTTTTTGTCGATCGCATATTATTTATGTATTATTTTCAATAGGTATCAATTTAAGACCCAGCGATCCTCTTAGTGGAAAATCAGATCCGTATTTGTACATCAAATTGGGGAAAAACGTCATCAACGATCGCAAAAACTACATACCAAACCAACTCAATCCAATATTTGGCAAGTATGTAATAATTTAATTCAATGATCGATACCATTTGAATATCATTTTTACTTTCTCTCCCAATTCCTTTACATATCAGAAATATGCATCGACAATTTTTATCTCTGCTAGAACTGCTCATATATAATTAATAACTTTGCTTTCTAGCTACACATATCCGCTTTTCATACCTTTTTGAATTCATTCAATTAATAATCAAAGAATGTAACTTTATAATTCTCAATAAAATAAGACGAGACGAAACTATTTATTTTAGCTTTACACAAATTTAAAAGGAATTGCAATTATTCGCGTCAAAAGTAACCGTCTGCTTAAAAGTTGCATAATTGATGTTGGACGGATGACCAACGAATAAAATTAATTAGTGTTTCAATGCTACCGAGGTATACTCAAGCCAGTTAATTCATCAGACGTAATTAAAGTGAATACACGGTAAAGAACGACGCACCGCTGCGTCTAAAACACGGATAAATAGTGCGCCAACATGTAGTGAAATTGCATTCAGAATTCGAGCGTTATCAACTGCCACATACTCGTGTTGTGTAGGCTTCGAGTCGCCGAGCTCGCGACAAATTAAAATCGCATTCACGTGTTAAGCCGCGCTCGCAGACGCAATAATTCACGTTTATTAAATGCAGCCTGTTTGCGCCGCTGAACACGTAAACGCCGCAGCCGAATCAGCTTTATATTATCACAATATCAACGGCGCCGAATCAATTTACAAATTTTGCTCCAAGTAATGCGAAGGCGGTTCGAGGGGGAGCGGGTGGCTCGAGAGACCGTGCGCGCGACGACACTGAATGTTGCACATCACGCGAGGCGCGTGCACGTTATGTCAATAGCAGCATAAGCGCAGCGCACTACTTTCAATGCAAACGCTACGCTCGCACTCGAATTACAACGCGCCACCGTATACATCGTTAATGACGTTTAATTGCTGCGACCAAATTTCATCGTCCGCTGCGATCGCGACACCGCGGTTTGGCGCGCTCGACGTTGTGCGCAAAATTCGTACGACTGCCATGTTAATTAAGCTAATGTTATGAAAAAATGTAAACGAATTTTGCGGCCTGTCAATTATATTAAAACGCGACTTTCCGAATTTCCAACGCAAATTTAATTCCGAGCGAATGAACATTTGTTGTAAATTCGTTTTTACTTTTGCAATGACGATGTTTGCGGTAACGATAATTGATGGTGATTTTGGTCAAGTGCGCGACGGATAATTTCGGGTATCCCGTTTCCAGATTGTTTGAGATAAACGCGACGTTCCCGCAGGACTACCTTCTCAAGATACAAGTCTGGGACTATGACGCAACAAGCGCCGATGATTTCATCGGGGAGACAATGATCGATCTCGAGAATCGATTTTTCAGCGCACACAGGGCTCACTGCGGCATCTCGAAGACGTACCATTCGACGGGATACAACGCTTGGCGCGATCGCGAAAGGCCAACCCAGATATTGGCATTTTTGTGTCAAAAAAATAATTTACCTCCGCCGGAGTACCACGAGGATTGCGTTAAAATAGGGAGGAAGAAATTTCCTTTTGCGCCGCCGAGTTCCCAGGAGGCGATGCACGGTTGGAATTTACGTAACGCTTGCCTATAAGTATTTCGTTCCGCGAGCAACGTAATTGATGTTACGTTGAAATTGGTCTTTTTTCACATGTGTATATATAGCATATCGATTTTTGCTCGCTCGCGTGCTTTATATTTGCACGTTTTTTTTTATTTTCACGCTGTTACTTCGAGTTTAATATTGCCGTAACTTTTTTAACGTTAAAAGTAGTTACGTAAAACTACACATGAAAATTCATACGTTGTAAATCAGTGAAAGAAAATATGGCGCTGAATGTCCTTTGGCACTGGCAAGAATTCCCAATTTGCGGCTGCGTCTTGGTACCGGAGCATATTGAAAGACGACCGCTCTTCAATCCCGCGAGACCCGGTCTCGAGCAGGTACGTTCATCGTTCTCGAGCTATGATTTTATCATTTTAGCGGCTAGTCTCGAGCGAATCCCTCCTAAGGTAACTAAATTCTTTTGCAAAAAACGTGGTTTATCGCGAAGAATAAAAAGAAAAGATTAAATAAACAATGAAAGAGGAACCCGTATATGTTAAAACGCAGTTTTGAATAAATGAGAAATTTTTTTCCCAATGTCGTAGCTTTTAATTGACGCGAAAATGGGCCGACCTAACGAAATGTCCTCTATTTTCATGAATTAATCATGCCTTCATAAAACCTCACGTCGTCTACTTTAACGCCACTTTTTGTTCTCCGCGGAAAACGCCCTGAATGTTTAAAAACTCGATTATGCCGTCGATTAATTATTTCCATTTTATGACCGTTCCGGCGTTTTTAGGGCAAATTAGAACTCTGGGTAGACATGTTTCGATTGAGCGAGCTGCCACTGCGACCCGCAGTTAACATCACACCTCAACCCCCAGAAGACTACGAGATTCGCGTTATTGTATGGAACACTGAGGCCGTCCCGCTCGTCGATAGCCAATTTCTCACTGGGGAGAAGTGCTCTGATATATACGTCAAAGGGTTGCATTATTGATCCCGACGTTAAATAACGATCATGATACTTTGAGCTGAAATCTAATGTAACGTCGCATATTTTATTTTCGGCCGCAGCTGGATTTTATACGACGAGGCGCAGCGAACGGACGTCCATTACAACTCGCTCAACGGCGAGGGCAACTTCAACTGGCGATTCATTTTTCGCGTAACTTATTCCAAGTCCGAGCAACTTATGGTTGTTCGAAAGAAAGCGTCCGTCATAGCGAGAGACGAGACTGAACAACGATTTCCATGTAAATTGCACCTTCAGGTCTGGGATAGCGATCATTTTTCACCGGACGATTTCCTCGGTTCGTACCAATCTTTTTATTCCCGACAAATAATGTAGATGAGCACATCAGAATAAGCAGGCCATTTCTGCCACCCACGATATCTATATGCCACTTAATTGTTAGCTGCATATTTTAGCAATTTAATTTGCCAGCTTTAATGAATCAGCGGAATCCTTATTACGGAACACTGTGTGCGACTCTTTCACAAACGAACCGTTGAATTTTTTCAAGATTAAATACGATTATTGTAACGCTACCAAAAATGATGTTGACCACTTCGTATTAGAAATACATTAGTATATAAAAATAGATGTAACGTTATAATAGCGCCACGCGAAACGCCCACTTAAATGAAGATTAACGTTTAAATTATCATTGGTCGAATGCTGACACACGCGCCATCGATTGTCGAATACGTTCGAGTGAACGCATACACATTTAAAAATGACGCGCTCGAGCGTAGCGGGAAAGTCACTAAACTTTTCAATATCGATTTTATATTTCTGTGAATTGTATATGAGGATCGCGGTGCAATGACCTAGTTATTTAAAACAAGTTCTATAAATACAACGAGGACCGAGTATATTTCGAATCGCTTCTCAAATCATAATCAATACTAACCAACTATGTTTTCAGTACTCGATACATTTCACGAGTACTCGATCTAACGAGCTCGTAATTATTTTCGTGGCAAAATGTTACATCGCAAGATTCGTTGAGAATATTTTTGTTGCCGGCGTCGTTCGATTCAAGTTTGATCGGAAAAAGTTTCGAAGCGATCCTAATTTTTCGCGCGTCACGGAAGAAAGTCACCAGGCCGGTGAACGCAAAACGAGAATAAAATCCAATTGTGTTCGCTGGTCTTGTTTAGGGTAATATCCCGCGATTTGCATGAGATGTAAATTTCGCGGTGAAAATCGCAAAAAGGTAATAGCGGCGTTTGAAAGCGCGAAAGCTCGTCGGTATGAATTTGAGGTTGCGGTGCACGTATGTGCGCATCCGTGTACATGTTTTCCCCAAGGCATTAAGGCAAAGCCGAGGGTAGTCCAGATCGGAGTCAGCACCGGCATTTAGACCGTACATTACAAAAACGTGACACTTTCTTTTCCCTGAAACATATTATCTTTTACATCGCACAAAAATGTTAAGCTCGTAGCTTAAATTGAAATTCATATTGGCTTCTTTCGTTTACTGAACATGTCGACTGATACTGTCGAAACCTTAGAATATCATTTTTCTAACGTTATTCATATTGATCGGTTTCAACAAAATTGAATTTTTTAATTTTAATGATTTAATTAGAGAATAAAATTAAAAAGTGAATTCAGTATTTCAATTGTTCTAATTTGGTAATTAAAAAATTGAGTTTAAGTGAATCGGATATTGATTTTTTATTGCCGTTCGAAATTAGTAATTGAAGAAAAATACAAATAATGTCAATGTCAGTTATTACAGTGACCTATTGATCTACAAAAACAATACTATCCAATATTGTTGCTCTTAGCTTCATAAAAAATTTACCGAAGTCAACTTTGAAAATGATGCGATTACTTGTTTGAACAGGAGCCCTAACTCTGAATCTGTCGAAAATGCCAAAAGGAAGCACAAACTCAAACAACTGCACTTTAAAAATAATGGACCCGACATTTCCTACAATCAATTTGTTCAAAGTTATGAGAACAAGAGGGTGGTGGCCATTCAGAACTCTTGACGTGGATAGATATATTCCCGCCGTATGACGATTTGCAGTTTGAATTATTTCACATCAATGACCCAGATAAAATTATTTTTTGTTCTTCTGTTTGATTCTATTTTTTCAACATCATAACAAAAGAAATAGATCGATGAACTACAAACTTCAAATAGCAGTTTCAGCGTGAAATTCAATTAATTTAAATCGTATCCAAGTATATTGTTTCACTAGTGACATACAGTTATTTTTATATAAAACTGAATTTATTTTTTTTCTCGACGTAGCTTTTATTACAGTATTACGACAAATTTTTTCCTAATCATTATTTCAGGGCAAAGTCGAACTAGAAATAACTGTTATGCCTGTCGAAGAAGCAATGGAAGAACCTGTGGGAAAAGGAAGAAATCCGCCTAATCCACTTCCACCGCCAAAGTAAGAACAACGAATATCTATAAATAAAATTTGATCATTATTTTTTCATTTCTTCCAAACTACACGCTTATGTTAAGACATCAATTTGAAACAGAATAACCCACATTTCAGTGACTCAAATATTACGAAAACGTTTTATAACAAAATTTGGTTTTTTGGATACAAAAAGGGTGTGAAATTAAGACACTCTGAGTGTCTTGAACACCAGTTTTGCAGTAAAAGTTTTCACCTTGTCAGCCATGCGATTAAAAGCATAAATCTTGCGAAACGTTATTTCTGCAAAAGCTGTTTTGCAACGAATGCATTAATTTCAAGTTTTTACGGTGTATGATACAGTGGCGCAAGTTAATTGCTTTTTTATCGACGAAAATCGCCAGAATATAACGTATATAATGATATAGAGCGAATATGCTTCGGTACATAAATCTATTCCTGGAGGCACTTTTTTTTTAATAAAAACAGGGGTAAAAAATTAATCTTTCATAGGAAAGTGTTATCTTTTTTTATCCTTTTTCCTGCAGTTGCACTCTACAGAACTGGAATGAGTATTGGTATTGATTTGTTAATTAAAGAACCGCGTTATTCCACTTGACTTGAGAAAAATCGAATAAAACGTGCCGTTTGTTGCTCGATAAAAATCTGCTTTAGAAGTTTGCACCGAACGAAGTTTATAAAGAGGGTTAAAAGAGAGTAATTCCGACGCACTGTTGAGAAACGTGTGAATTTAATCACCACTTTTGATTATTATCAAACGCCGCGCAAGGCTCGTGACGTTATTAATAATATTAGCTTTCAAAAAGTTGAATTTCGTTGCTGCAAAACTTTGTCATTATTATATAACGCTGAGCAAAGTGCAGATATAGGCTTTGAAGAGATCGATATCAATATCTGCAGTTATTTCATTGGAATAACATGAAAATCAAGCAACTCATTCATTCATTCAAAACGTTTCTCTTTTTTTTTTGGATTCCAAATTATTATTATTTTTATACTCAACGTTGCAATCAGCTAATCACAATAATTTACGTTAATAGTAGCAATGAAATGAAATGAAGTTATACTTTGCAACGAATTAAATTGCAGAATAAAAATGCAACTGATTTCGTTTTCATCTCACGATCAACATTTCTGTGGTTGTCGCGGGAATATATTTCAGTGTACTTGAACATTTTTTTTCACTCTGCTTTGTTTACAAAATTCTTTGACAACGCCAAGTTAGCATTGCGATTCCTGGGTCTGACAGAGGAAAAAGTAGTTCTGTTACAGAAATGGATTGTGTCCATTACAATAAATCGTAATGTATCGTGCCTTGGAAATACTCATGTGCTAGATACGGTAAATTCTTATTCCCTGTTTAACCATAATTCGAAAGAAAAAAGAATGTTTCTCATTTTGATATATTCATCGTGTTTAAATATCTTACTTTTACGCAAATTAAAACTTTTTTAATGTCTTGGACGTCAAAGATTTCACGAAACGAATCGCTTATTTCAAACACCAATTACATGTTCTTTATTAATATCACTGAAGTTCCAACTGCTGATTACTAAACGAAAATAAAATCTAATCCAATTTTCAAAACCAAAACATGGTATTTTTTATTGGATACGTTTGCAAAAACAAGCTTTCATACGTTTATGTTTTAGGAAGTAAAATTTTGCACTTTTGATATCGATTTATTTTATTGAATTATCTCTAATTAATTTTCGTTTACTAATAAATGTTGGAAACTTGAGATGCATCTTTGTTATCAATATTTTTGTCTCCACAGTCTCCTTCGCTTCGACCGAGCGATAATTCTTTAATTTTGATTCATTATAACTGAGTATCCTTGTTGAATGGCGCTCGCAGAAAATTAAGTGCGACGCATATATCATCGCTCTTGCGTTCTAACGTGCTTTATTGTTCGTTATTGCAGTCGACCGGACACGTCGTTCTCATGGTTCCGAAACCCATGGAAAGCTTGTTGCTTCGTGGTATGCCGGTATTACAAGTGGAGAATATTGTGCTGTTTGTTCATTATTCTACTGGCGTTACTTTTCGCTTGCGCGATTTATGCCTTCCCCGGATATTTGGTGAAGAGACTTTTGGGAGCTTAATCACGGCCGAGCGCCACAATTTCTTCGTGAATAACGACTCAAAAAAGCCGGAAACGTCGGTAAGACTGATGCGCTCGAGCGTTCGGTGGGCAAACGTGTTGTTCTAAATAATATCGAAGATTCGGCCAGACGCTACCTCGCTTTGTTAAATCATGGTTTCCGACGTATTATATTTATATAAGTCTGAATTTGTACAAGGTGCGAATTATAATAAATCACGTGCCTTTGAAACTACGCTGCGCTGCCGAGTATTAACTCAATACCTATTTACAGTCGTGAGTTCCTTAGTGAGAGGCGACACAAACGCCAGGCTGTTAAGCTAGGTCATTTCGCTTGACGACAGACGATATTGGACTTTTCGCACAAACAAATGTCAGGACTATTTCAAATATAACGAGCTTAAAATCGCTGTGCTTACGACTACGTATATATAATTCGATGACGCTGGGTCGATAACGTATAATTCGTTCACTTTCACACTCCAAAAAGGGGGAAAAAAAAGAAAAAATCACTAGTATGAAGAAACTCATTTTCTTCATTATGTTCATTTGGATTAACAAATTTATATTTATATTTCAAGTGATTTCTTGTCTTTACTGAACTGAGGTCATTCAGTGAAAAACATTGCTCCAACCTTGCAAATCTCATCAAGTAATCTCAAAATTTATATGAAATTGATCGTGCTGATTATAAAATTTTACGAGATTCTTTTCACGAGATAGTAGAGACTGAAACAACGTAATAATAAGACTTGAAAATCAAACAGTTACTAATTTAAAAATTTAATGAAAAGGAGCAAGTTTGCCCGTTTGTTGTCAAACGACGTTCGACCGGCGCGAAGCCGCTCCGTGCGGATATTTTGAAAGCGGTTGGCTGCCGTGGGAGGTATGATATTTTTGAGCGTGAGCCGTCACGCCGACAGAGTTGACATGTAATAATGGTGTGTTCACATTGTGGAGCGTTCGAGCGCCGCGTCAATCTAAATCAAACGGGAAACGCCGGTTTAGTAAATTCGGTCTGAAGAATCAATCGCAATGAACGCTTAAAGTTGGCTTAATTACTGCCAATTTGCGCGAAAAACTTCGAGGAGACGCGGCATTGTGGAATTCTCATATATAAAACTTCATATCTATAAAATCATATATATATATATATAACTGATAAAGCAACATTGTGGATGAAGAAGGGGGAGGGAGGTGCAACCCAAACGCGACCCTCGCAATCAAGAATTTGTTGATTTCGTAGAAAAATTCCACTTGTCTCCAAAGGAACTTGTTGTGTATGATATTTATGAGTCAAATATATTAAGGAAATGGTCTGGGTATGAGTAACATTTACGTAATGTGTTGCATTACGTAGCTGTTTCATAACGGGAAACTTTACGCGCTTAAATTTATCTTTTAATGGGCTACTTTTCGTGCACGAATTATAAAAAGAAATATTTCAAGAGAACTGCCTAAGAGCTTACGAAATAAGCTTTCGGGTGGTCAACCACCCCAAAAATTATTTTGATAGATTAACCGTATAAATTATCCTTTGAATATATACATTTATATAAATTATAATTAAATAACCATAAATAAATAAAATAACTCTCTAAAATCAAATAATATGAAGGATGAAAAATCTGTAGTCGAGTGTAAAGTTTAAGATTTCAATTTCTAAGTTTCCAGAAATGAACGAAATCTTTTGTCGTTAATGAAACAGTACAGTGAGAAAAACATATACTTGAAGTTTCCAACGTTTTTTAGTAAACGGAAATTGTAGAAATGTAACATTATATATTATATTCATAAATGACAATTTTGTGTTCAAAAACATAAACATATCAAAGCTTTTTTCTCATTAATTTGTTCAGTAAACAGTACCATCATTTATATTCAGAAAATAATATCGAATTTCATTTTCGTTTACTGATAAACGTTAGAAATTTCCAAAACACAGAAAAACGTCGCTTTTCAAGCTAGTGCGGCAAAACAGTACTTGTCTCACGAGTAGCATCAGCCGCGGTGTTTTTGGCCGCATCGCCCCGCACTGTTTCGGTACGAATCATGACTCAACAATATTTGCTTAAACGGTAAAGCTGACTATTGAAGCGATAACTGAGACAACGGGTGAGACGAACATTATGAATTCCCCTTAAGAAGCTGGCTCGCTCGGCGACGGGTTAATCCGTCGGCGGAGCAGAAGTGGCAAGAAAGCGGCCAGGCGGGCGTGCGGGCGCTTGACGCGGAGCGCTGCGCGGCGGGCGACGAAGCAGCGCGGAGACGGCCGAGCGTCGACGAACGGGCGTCGCGACGGCAACCACGTTTTCACCCTCCTTTCGCGGCGGTTAGTGTGTCGTGCCGTGCGGACAGCTTGCTTCGCCAACAACGTACCGCCGCTGGCCTGCGTCGGTGGACGCGCGCCGACCGAACAGTCCGGTCGAGCGATTGAGCCGCGTGTGCGCGAGGTATGCCCGGCAGTTGCCGGCGGTGCGAGCGAGCCCGAGGCCAGAGGCCCCGCGAGTAACCGAGCCACGTGTCCGCCGAATCGCCGATCTGTTCCACTCGATCGACTGCCGCCGGCGACTTTCACAAGGTAAGCGCCGACCCTCGCGACGGACAACAACAACCGATCGATCGTCGCTAACGAGTCGCTCGTCCAAACAGTCGCTCGAAGCTCACGTGGCCGCCGATCGCGCGCCCGCCTCGGGCCTGGCCTTTCTCGCCCGCGAACTCTCACCCGCTCGTCGTTGTCCACCGAGACCGGCGACTCGGGCCACTGTCCAATCGGCCGATGAATGATCAATAGGTAAAGTTGAAACAATTATTGATTATTGTCGTTGCCAATAGCGGAAGGATTGGTATAATAGGCGGCGCGAGCGTCGCCGTCGTCGATCCGCCAATGACATTCCGTTGCGGCTAATTAAGACGCTCGATAATCGCCGATGAACTCATTAATCAGTCGAGAGACGGCGATGAATGATTGCGCCCGGCCGTTATAAATAACTTGACGTCAACGAAATTCATTTGGTTGTTGCCACGGACGGTCAATCACTGGCGTTGACTCGCAATCGTAAGGTCACGATCCTTTATTTACGGTCGATCACCGAATGCGATCGCTTTATCCGGGCCGCGGCTTTCATGGCAATCTTCGGCGCGCGGGACAAAATGGTTCTGTCAAAACTGTGGGAAAGTTATTTTATCATCGCGCGAGGAAAGAGAATGAAGTGACGTTGTACGGATAGAACGTTACCGACAAAAACGTTTGACACAATAGATTAATTCAGTATGATCTTAAAGTAACCTTACGTCTTGTCGAACGTTGGGGTTCTGCGTCTCTTGATTGGATCTGTCATACTGTTTTGATGAATTATCGTATGGAATCAAATAATTTTTCAATCAGGCAAATATACTGGGAGGAATAGATTGTTAGGCAAACAGTAACGACTGTTATGTTTACAGTCTAAACTATAGACATGTGGTGTGC
>JABFOV010004799.1:0-13209 GCA_022817685.1 Aradophagus sp. ZL-2020
ATCCTGATCTCCGGCCGACTTACGCCTTTCCCTAGAACCCTGACTGCCAAAAGCTGGTAATTTGTGAGATGGACCAAGAGAATATCTGCCGATGCTATTATTATTGCCCGGCACAGATCCACCAAGTGCACTTTTGCCCATCTTTTCCATCGCCTGCATATTCGACATTTCCCACATTTTAATTTTTTCAATAGTCTCACGGTCTTTTTGTGACGTTACTGTCTCAGCTCGAGCTTTGTCCTCGTCTTGAGGTTTCACAACGTATTGGCCTTTAGTAGCCGATCTAATATCCAAAGAATGCTCAAATTCTCGAGTAATAGATTCAATCGTACTGGCTGGACTTGGCAAAGGTATAGCTGAATTCAAACCTTCATCTAGAGAAGACTGTAATTGAAAATTTCAAAAATGCTTTAATAATTGAGTTTCAGGAAGTTCTTGAAAAAACTGTTGAATTAATTTTTATAATTATGGTAAGATGAAACTGATTGGTAACTTATTCCAACATATATGATTATGTATGAATTTAATAATCGATTAATAAGTATTTTCGTCTTACAACATGACTTGTTGGCGTTTGAGCTTTGGATTTCTTTTTGCGTCTTGGAGGAGCAACAGGTACTTTTGCGGTTATAGAAGTATCACTATTTTTTACAACATTATTTTTCGTACTAGCTATCACGTCAGGTTCTTGAAGTATCGCTTCCATTGTTGCAGTTGAAGATGATGATGACATCCTTGTAGGCGCTGGAGTAACTGTTGTTGTGGTTGGCAAAATTGCAGACTTAGATGTTTTGTCATCAACCGGAGAAACTGAAATTAATGTTTAAGTATTATTAACTTTCTTAACATTCAAGTTCCTACCCCCACTCTCGAGTTGTTGGCGCTATTCAAGTGACATCGCGCGAACCAGTGCTGCATTCAATTAGGGTGCATCAACTGGTTTAAATTTCTTGCTTTTTTTAGAATGACAGTCTTTTCAAACAGGCTTAGAGTAGGGTTCTGATATCAATGCACAGCACTGATGTGTGATCACTGGAACCAGTAAGCATCGCGCGACACATGTACAAGTTAATAGATTTAAAATGATTTGCTGTACCCTTTCTCCACTCACATTTATATTGTTTCGATTGGCTTGATACTGAGAGTGTTAATCATTATGATTGATTTTATATTTTAGAAAAAAAATGAACATTAACAATTATACAAGTCTGATGTAAAAGTTACAACCCAATTTGAACAGTTATTTTACAATGAATGTGGAATTCTCAAAATGTTTAAAATACCATAAGCATCATCATCTTTACTGGGAATGCTTCCACTCGACGCCGATACCAAGCTGTCCCTTGGATGGACGATTGGTAAAAATTGCGGCGTTGTTGTCGAGCTACTAGCCGCGGATGTCGAGTCCGATACTCCAGCTAAAATGCGACCAACTCGTCCCAGCGACGTCATACTCTGCAGACTGACAGTGTCGTGTTCGATTTTTCGGAATGGGTGAAACGTTTTCGATGGCACGGGAAATACTCCTTCAATTGACGACGTCTGACTGTCCGGCGGCGAATTGTTATTGTTGTTGTTATTGTTGTTGTTATTGATCGGGATGTCGTCATCCTCTGTTTGCATCCGCTGCCGTAACTCACGAAAGCGTCTTCGGCCAACCAGCTTGTCAGCACCACTACTTAATCCTACTTCACTACTGTTGTCTTCCTGTAACCGTTACAATATTTGTTTGTGTAAAAAATTTATTTTTGAATGTTTAATTATTTATATAATAGTCAATACTTTGAGAAAAAATGATAATCCTATGTTGTTGAATTTTCTTTACCTGCTTATCTGACTTATCTGATTCTTGTTTTATCACATTGTTGGAAGTAGACTTTTCAACTGGTTTTACAGGAACTGGCTTAACAAAGACTGTGCTGTCATCAACAATTTGTTCTGATTTTAAATTTTTTTCTTCGGGAGGAGTTTCTGCTGTTATATCTTTTTGCTTACTCCTTCTGAAATTAAATTAGTAAGTAAATATAAAATTATAACTATCAAAACTCTTATTAATTGATGGTTAATTTACTACAAAATGTGCAAAGATAACTAGTAATTGCATTGTTAATAATTATTGTTGACTCATATTTTATTTAAGACAATTAATTTATTATAACAACACATTAAATTATCTTAGTAATAAAATTTCATAATATATTGTTTAATTTAATATTTTAATATTTAAACATAATTTAAATTTTACAAATTTGTATTAGTGCAAAATGACTTATGAAACGTAATACAAAGTTGTTAGAAAAAGAATAATGAATGCTTTATAATACAAGAGTATTTTTTTCTTTTGCAAGAAATTCTCATATCATGAAACTTATGCACTTTGACAATAGAAGATTACTAGTTGCATCAATGTTTTTTCTTAAATTATAATCACCTACAAATTTTTGATTTTTTCATCGTTCGATTGATTTCTATCAATTTCTATTAACTTCTATTAAAAACATTATCCTCATCTCCACCAAAATATTTTTTTTTTTTTTAAATAATGGTAAAATTATACATTTAAAATATGTATATCTAGTTAAACGTTCTAGAAATATTATTTACGTGAAAAAATAGTACTTGAATGTTCATTTGTCAACAATATCATGTCCTGACAATCCAATGACATTTAAGGAGCAGGTCAGGAGAGTTGAAGGAAATGTTGACAGTTACCTCGGCGCACGCTGACAGGGTTCCTCGCTGGCCTCCTCGGCATCGAAGAACTCCTCGGAGTCGCTGCTCGCGGACATGCTGGTGCGGTCCGGGCGAGCGGTCGAGGTGCGTGTGTCCTTGGCCGTTGGTCTCGGCTGTTACTGTGCCACCTCCGCTGCTGCATCGGAGTGCGCCGGCTCACGTCATCGGTTCTAAGAACGCGATTCGACTGAGGCCAGATCAAGCCGCCGCCGAGGGCGGATCGCTCACGATTCACCACGACGACGAACACAACGACGACACTATTTGTTGGTTAGGTCGTACGTCACTGGACAGGCGGCGCTGCGCTCGTTCGGGCCATTCAAGTTTCGCTGCGATTGATAATCAAGAAGCGCGGTAATTTCATTAACTTCGAGGAAAACTTTTTTTTTATATTGTATATTAATGTTTAATTTATTTATACGAATTTAGTTGTATTTGTAACTAAACAAAAGTAAAATAATAGGATATTTGTGGAACGTCGTTAATTACCAAATTTTCCTATTGAAAAAAGACGCATTTATTTACTAATTAAATTGTCTGTCTTTTTCCAACACAATAATTTCCGATTGTGCATTGAATTCCTTTTTGCTTGCAGTTTGCATTGCTACCAATACTGAAGCTGTCCCATGATAGCCGGGCAGGGCTGCCCAAGGTTACCCGTAAAAAAAAACACATGGTCACCAATTCCATTTGAAATCCATAAGGTTATGATGCGTTAATTTGTACTAGATTGTTGACAAATGTACGTTTGTGGCTGAGTATCTTGTTTGTCTGAAGAAAAAAAAAACACGTGTCAAACCAACAGTGTCAATAATCAATAACCTATTTTTGAAAGTTATTTTTATTACAAATATTTATTATGAAATGTGAATGAAAATGTTTATTGTTTCTAATTTATTAATCAAATCTACGTTAATTATTTACACCTGTACGTATTTCACAAATTTCTATAATTATATTGATATCTGATTTAAATTCAATATTTTTTTAAATAAACAAAGAAAAATATTTTGCTCCTATTTGAAACAGAATTGTTTAATTTAATAACAATATAATTATTCACTCTATTTAATTTAATGCACAGCTAATTTTATGCATGTGCGTTTCGCATGTGCAATAAAAATGTATTATGAAACAATTGCATATAAAATGAGGTTCAAGTATGTATTTTTTTATTATACTATAATTTGCAAAACTTATTCTTTCAGAAATTAACTTTGTTGAAGTAGCTGTTTTTGCTGTAAAAATGTTGCAAAGAAAAGCTACACCATCGATTCCAAAGCATTTACAACCCAAGAACATACAATTTACAGTCCTAACCAATGAAGAAATAAGAAAGTTAAGTGTATTAAAAGTAACGACACCGCTATCCTTTAATAATTTTGGTCATGCACTTGTGGGAGGCATTTATGACCCTCGATTAGGTAAGAATCACACTACAAAATGTTTATAGATAAGATAATACATTGAGAATTTAAATTGAGTAAATTTAATATAATAATTTAAATCAAAATATCTAATAAATATGAAATGGTCATTTACAAATTTTCTGTTAAAAAATTATCTGCTCATTCTATAATAAAATATTTCATCTATTTAGGTCCTGTTGCTGATGGCGTATGTGGGACCTGCAGTAACAATGCTCATCAATGTCCAGGTCATTTTGGCCATATTGAATTACCATTCCCTGTTGTAAATCCACTTTTTCACAAAGCAGTATGTCATTTATTGAAATTGTCTTGTCTGCATTGTCATAAATTACAACTAGATGTGAACGTGAAACTACAGTTGGAAGCAAAGTATAAACTGCTCCAAGAAGGTTACTTTAACGAACTGTGCGATTTACAACAAGAAATTGAGTTAGGGGACAAAAACGTTGGAACTAGTGACCGTTTAGTAAAAGAAGAGTATTTGAAAAATGTCATTAAGCAACACATTGAAACTATTAAAAATAGAGATCGTTTTAAGGAAAGAAGAAAAGAGGAAGCATCGATAAATACTAAAAGTGCGAATATGCAGTGGCAGTTGTACATAGAAGATTATTTGAAGTCCAAAACTGTGTCAGGAAAAGCTAAAGTCTGTGTACATTGTGGTGAAATAATTTCAGCAATGAAAGTTACAAAAGACAAAATTATTATAATGACAAAAAAACAGAGTGAAGGGTTTGTATTCTATCTACAAAAAAGTTACTGATTCTTACAATAATAAATAAAAGATTTTTTTTTTTTTTTCAAATTATTTATATTTATCGATATTTTTGATAAATATTATATGTAATCTGAATATTTCAGTGAAAATGAAAGTATAATTAGAAGAATGGAGAAACAAATGATAATGCCAAAGCAGGCTAAGGAGCATTTACGTGCTTTGTGGATGAATGAGAGCAATGTAATGAAGATCATGTACCCATGCCTCAGTACTGTAACAAGTGAACACCCAACGGACGTCTTCTTCTTTGACATAGTGCCAGTTTTACCTCCACTAGTTCGACCAGCAAGTTATGTTAATAATGAATTGATAGAAAATCCCCAAAGTCAGGCTTACAAAGCAATTCTTCATGACTGTTTAATTATCAGAAACATTGTTCAAGCTATCAAAGATAAAGGCACAAATAATTTGCCTAAAGAAGCACAGGTACTTGCCATAATCTTTTCATGTTTTTTTTGTCTCTCTTTAAGAACAAAATGGGAAAATTACTAATAAAGTGATCATTTTTGTAGCTGCTGGTCGAAATGGTTCGTGGTAAAGATTTGACAGAAAAGTTGCATGGGTATTTAGAAAAGTTACAAGTAGATGTAGACCATTTGATGGATCGCGAATTAAACAGAAATGCAGATTCCAACAATATTTTAGGACTAAAGCAAATAATTGAGAAAAAGGAAGGTATTATACGCATGCACATGATGGGTAAGCGTGTAAATTATGCAGCTAGATCTGTTATTACGCCAGATCCAAATTTAAATGTTGATGAAATCGGAGTGCCTGAAGCTTTTGCCTTGAAACTAACGTACGCTGTTCCTGTCACACCATTTAATGTCACAAAATTAAGAAAAATGGTCATGAACGGACCGCAAGTTCATCCTGGGTAAAAAAATTCGTTTCACTTTAGTAATTTAATTTAAATAGTTTGTAAGCGATTTGTTCAGCATATTTTTTCATAAACATTCGTTTCAGTGCTGTTTCACTTGAAGATGAAGATGGAAGAATTACTCGTCTTTCATCTAGTGATCATGTTCAAAGAGAATCCATAGCAAAAGGTTTGTTAACCACAAGCAAAGCTGACAAATTCTTCCCTGGTGTCAAGATTGTACACAGACATCTGATTAACGGTGATATAATGCTTTTGAATCGACAGCCAACTCTTCACAAACCATCAATAATGGCTCATAAAGCTCGCATTCTTAAAGACGAAAAAACTTTACGTCTGCATTATGCCAATTGTAAGCATTACAATAGTGATTTCGATGGTGACGAAATGAATGCACATTTTCTACAACATGAATATGCTCGCAGTGAGGGACATTTTATAAGTAAGTGCTATATATATATATATATATTTTATAGATGCTGTAATTTCCTCACGTTGTGTTATGTAAAAGGAACAAATGGAACATTTGTAGCATAAAATGATTTAGAAAGTGTAAGAAGAAGTGAAACTGAATAGAAAAAATTGTAGAAGTATGTCATATTTGAGTGTACAATAAATTGCTTAATGAAATGGATATTTTGATTTCAGCAAACGTCTGTAATCAATACCTGGTTCCGAAAGATGGCTCGCCACTGAGTGGTTTGATTCAAGACCACGTAGTCGGTGGCGTAAAAATGACAATGAGAGGGAAATTTTTCAACAAGTATGAATTTTCAAGTTATCTAGTAACGCTAATGGTAAAAAACATAAAGCAAAATAAAATAATGTTTCATTATTATTTATAGAACGGATTATATGAATCTTGTATGGGCTGCGCTTCATATAGTACCAGGAAACATCAAAATTCTTCCGCCTGCAATTATCAAACCAGAGACACTGTGGTCTGGCAAACAAATTATCTCTACCGTATTAATCAATATTATTCCTAATGGAAAACCTCTGATCAATTTAAAATCTACCTCAAAAATCAACGTCAGGGAATGGCAGACTGAAGAAGCAAGACCTTGGAAGTATGGTGGCTCTCCTTTTACTGATCCTAAAACCATGTCTGAAGCTGAAGTGATCTTTAGACAAGGCGAACATTTGAGTGGTGTTCTTGATAAAGCTCATTATGGCGCAACATCCTTCAGTTTAGTTCACTGCGTTTACCAGTTATACGGCGGAGAGTGTTCTAGTAAACTATTGAGTGCTTTTGGAAAATTATTCCAAGCATTCTTGCAACGAGAAGGATTTAGTCTTGGTATCAGTGATATTCTTGTTATAAAAAAGAATGATGAAAAAAGGAAGAAAATTGTCAAAGAATTACGACAAGTACTACTTATTTATTATCATTATCTTATTTTTATGCAATTTATACACGTTTCATTGAATTCTTATTTTTATAACTTTTATTTCAGATCGGACCGCAAATACATCGATCAGTATTGCAAGTAAATGAAAACACCTCAGATGAAGAAGTTCGCAAGAAAATGCACGAAAATTATTTGACCAATCCAAAATTCCGTACCCAAGTTGATCGCGAATATAAAGCCGCATTAGACGTTTTCACAAATGAAATCAATAAAACGTGTTTGCCAGCGGGTTTGTTGAAAAAGTTTCCCCATAATAACTTACAAATGATGATTCAATCTGGTGCGAAAGGCTCGGCTGTGAATGCGATGCAAATTTCATGTTTGCTGGGACAAGTCGAATTAGAAGGCAAAAGACCACCTCTAATGATCAATGGCAAATCTTTGCCGTGCTTTTTGCCATACGAACCTTCTCCAATGGCAGGTGGTTACGTTGACGGACGTTTTTTGACAGGAATCAAGCCTCAAGAATTCTTTTTCCATTGTATGGCTGGTAGAGAAGGTAAACATATCAACTTATTTAATCATTACTATTTTTATTGAAATGTTTCATAAAAAATATCTTTTCCTTTATGTATAATCGCAAGTTAACTTTCATGAAATTGAATTGTAAATTTAGAAAGTAATTACAATAAATTTATTAATAATGCGAACTTACAGGTTTAATTGATACTGCTGTAAAAACTAGTCGATCCGGTTATCTTCAGCGTTGTTTAATCAAACATCTCGAAGGCGTCATTGTAAATTACGACATGACTGTTCGTGATTCTGATGGAAGTTTGATTCAAACAGCCTACGGTGAAGACGGTTTGGATATTCCAGGCTCGCGTTTTCTCTGCAAAGAGCAAATGGAATTTCTTGTAGAAAACAGACACGCGATCGTTGATAATAAGTTAGTCGAATGTTTAAAAGCTGAAACAAACATTCAAATAATTAACAAGCAGAATCGTAAAATAAGTAAATGGAAAAAGCGTTTTGGAGATCCGTTGAAAAAGCGACACATCAGTGGTTTTGCCAAATTCAGTACAGATATGCCGGTAAAGGACTCAGCCAAGTACAAAAAAATGTTACCATGTGGACGTACCGAAGGTGCGATACGTTTGATGCGAAAGTGGGTGCGCGCATCTGATGAGATCAAAGAAAAATATGTTGAAGAGGTGACCAAGTGCCCTGAACCAGTAATTACGAGACACAGGCCAGATATGGAATTTGGAGTCCTTCCTGAAGCAGTTGATTCTCTTATAGCAGAATATTATAAACAAAACCATTCGCCAACAGCAATGATTGAAAAATCTGAACTTAAAGATCTTCTTTGCGTGGAAGTTCAGAAGACAATTTGTCCACCAGGCGAGCCTGTTGGGATTCTTGCTGCACAATCTATCGGTATACATTACATTTATAAATAAAAGACGAACTATATTTTTTTAGTACATATTCTCTGATTCTTATATATTTTGTCAGTTTATATCACTGTACATTGATTTCAATCTATAACTATCTAAGGAATTTTATAATAATAAAAATAATAATCTTTTCCTTACAGGTGAACCTTCAACTCAGATGACCCTGAATACTTTCCACTTTGCTGGGCGTGGTGACATGAACGTTACTCTTGGTATACCTCGTCTTCGAGAAATTTTAATGATGGCGTCGAAAAATATTAAGACTCCATACATGGAAATACCATTTAAAAAAAATCTCAAAAATGCTAAACGAGTCGTTGAGACAATGTGCTTGAAACTTACGAGGTGCACCCTCGCAGATGTGTTGACCACCATTCGTTGTGACCAAGATCTTGTACTGTTGCCAGAGCGCAGACTCGAATTCGTCATGCGAATGGAATTCTTACCTCACAAACACTACAAAAGGAAATATTATGTAAAACCAGCGACAGTTTTAAAACGAGTCGAAGAAGTGTTTTTCGTCAAGTTGTTCAAAGCAATTGATCGCTTCAGTAATAGTAAGACCAAGGCAACACTTGTGGATTTCGAAAAGGATTCGAAAGCAAAGGTTGATTGTTCGGATGCGCAGCTTGATTACTATCAAGATGATGCTGCTGAAGAATCGAAAAAACAGTCGAAGCTGGAGCTGGGAGAATTGCATGAATCTTCGGATGAGGAAGAGGCTGCCGAAGACGCGGACGCCACAACGGCACGCATCCTTTCTCGTCATCAGGAAAATCAGGAATACGATGATCCTGAAGAAGAAGAACAACTGGCTGATCCAGACAACGAAGATAAAGACAGTAACGATGATCTTGAAGAAGAAAAGAATCCAGAGGATGATCAAAATGATATGAACAGGCCTTTAGACGAACAGGATGATGATAGAATAAGTGCCGTTTTGTTTAATCAAAGGGTTATAAGTTACGAGTACGACTCTGAAAATAATTTGTGGTGTACTTTGAAATTCTGGGTAAGGTTTTATTATTTCTCCAATGACTGCATATTTTATTGAAAGCGTAAAATATATAAAAATGTTTAAATTAGCAAACACTCTATAAAAGCTTTCTCATACATTTTTGCTTATGCGCAACAAGTTTTTTTTTCTTTTTGGATTTGTATAGTTATGAGTACTGTTGCATTTCAGTTACCACTGTCATTACATCAAGTACCTTTGCCTCAAATACTTCGGAAAGTAGCAGAGAGTATCGTCCTGTGGGAAGTACCAGGAATAAAACGAGCTTTCAGTTTTGAAAATCAAAATAAAGAAATAATATTGAAAACAGATGGCATAAATATCGGGGTAAGTCAAATTATTGTAAATGATGATACAAAATGATTCAATTAATATTGTAATAAAATTATCTTCAAATAGATATTTTTTTATAATTTGTTTATCGTTTGCAGGAAATATCAAAACATCATGAGACATTGGACATTTCAAGAATTTATTCCAATGATATCTACAGAATCTCAGAAATTTACGGTATTGAAGCTGCAAACAGACTTATTATTAAAGAAGTTAAAGACGTGTTCAACATGTATGGTATTAAAGTTGATTACCGGCATTTGTCACTTATAGCTGATTATATGACATTCGATGGCTTGTACAAGCCTTTGAATCGTAAAGGAATGGAGAACAGTGCTTCTCCTTTGCAGCAAATGAGCTTTGAAAGTTCGTTAGCTTTCCTGAAGAATGCTACTTCGCGAGGTAAATATTTTTAAGTTTTCTCTTTTTATAAATTGATTACAAATAAATTTTCATATAAATGTAAATATGTACAATTATGTACTAATTTCGTTAAAAATTATACAACTTCATGACTTAATTGCTTTTCTCGTTTTGTTCTTTCAGCTAAAACAGATGACCTTACTTCTCCATCAGCCAGAATTATGGTAGGATTACCAATCAGATGTGGAACTGGAATGATTGACACATTTACCGATCTTACGAAATACATAAAATAACTGTTTCTAATTAGTACAGAGTTTTTGCTCAATTTGTCCTGCATTGACTGTATATAATAAATAATTGTAAAAAAACAGTATTTGATACAATTGTTAATTGAAAAAAATCCAACTTTCAAAATATAGTGTATACAATTCTTCCGTGTTTTAATTTCAATTGATTCAATTGTTTCTTTTTTTATTATATTTATAAACAGAAATCAGAATATATTAAAAAAACTGTTGTCAACTATTAGATACAACTATTAGATTATCATACAAAAATCCAAATTTTGTTATTGTGGTCTTCCTGTCAGCAATAAAATAATCCTTGAATTCAAGTTTGTTTTTAAATTAATGATGCCAAATAAAATTGTTAATTTTAACATTGTAACTTATTTTGAAAACATTGTTGAAAATGTTACCTTTTGCTTCACTTTCAAATGAATAATCCTACGAACAGGCAGCGCCACCTTGTCATCTAAAGTAGACCATCGGAACGAGTTCGTCACCTACAAGCATTATTATTATTATAATTATTTAAAGTGCAGTATTAAGAGAGGGGGTGTAAATAAACATAACCTTACAATGTGACTGATAACGTCAGTGTGAATTAACTTTTTGTGTCCGCGTGACAATCTGAAAGTTGTACATTTCAAATTTTTTTGGGTCACTGTTTTAAGTGATCGATAATATGTGATATGAATTATATAAACCAAAGTAGTCAATTTACTGATACAGAATAGAAATACATTTTTCACTGTTAATAATTGCATCAAATCTGTGATATTATTCAGTGATTTTTCCACGTAATTAAAGCAAAAAATTAAAAAAAAAGAAAAAGAAAGATGCAGTATTATAATTTAATATAATATAAAGTACAAGCAAAGATACAACACCCATGACTTCGGCCGAACATTTTATCAGCTTGATTAATGTGTCAAGTGCCAAAAAATTAGCCGCTGCACTAGTTGCTTGCTTTATTTTTTATCATGGATTGATTCACATTATTTATGGTAAAGTTTAATAGTTTACATTTATGGCACATGTGTAATTTAAAAATAATTTTATAAAAAAAATTCATAGCATGACCTTATTTACTTTTAATTTAATTTCAATTTTATTGGAAAATTTTAGGTAGTGATTCTTGTAAGTGGCTTTTATCAGAAGGAAGATATAAAGGAGATAAAGAATGGCAACCTTATGGCTGTATGATGCATCATTACACACAAACGTAAATTCTTATATAATATCTAATTACTTTTTTTCTAGTATATTTTGTTTGTCTTGTGATTCTGAAAAATATGTATATAACGTATTTGATATACGTGTAAAACTATTATATATTATGGATTGTATATTGTACTATTATACCATATATATTGTTTTATTAGGGATAGTAAGCGATGCTTTCGGTACTTAGCATTCATGGGACACTACAATCATTTTGTTTTCATTGGCGACACAAGAATAATGCAACTATACAAATCTTTTGTATCTGAATTCATCAGCGATGGTAAAACTGCGGATTTGCAGGATCTCCGTGAGCATTCAGATTTGAAATTTAGTGATGCTCAATTAAAACTGAATGTTCAATTTTTATGGCGACCTCGTATCGACAGATCCACAATAGAAGATTTCAAATTCTGGATGGTATACAAATTTCTGCACTTTTTATTATAATGTCACTAAATCACACATCTGAGTAACTACAAACAAGGGTCATTTGATCATTTGGTCATTTTTTAGTAGCTAGTTAAAAATGTATTTTAAAAATTTGGTAAAAATCTTACAGTTACCTCGTATTTTTGTACTATTTTTTTTTTTTCATGGTATATGAATTTGTTTAGTAAGTAAAAATAGGCATCCCTGTAATTACCCAATTTTTTGTTTAAGGCGACAGCATACATTTTAGATTAAATATAATATTAACAATATTTAAATATGCTTTAAAAAAATTACTTTAATAATCAATGAAATTTGATATAATTGTTAGCTCAATATATTCTTTTTAACGTCATATTTCTTGTTATTTTGTTTGTTTTTTCTTTTGTAGAATAGCAAAGCTCCAAGTATAATAGTTGCAGGATGCGGTATCGCTGACATTTTAGCGTATAATGTTAGTGAAGCTAATTTATATTCCAAGTACAGTGATGGCTTAGTGAAATTAGTTTATCCAGCAGATACTTTATCCAAAAAAGGAACAAGGTTTATCTGGATGATGCAGGATCCAGTATTAGAGGAACGTTTGACAAATCGTTTAGCAAGCGCCACTAATCGGCAAATAAATATTTGCAACCGGGCTGCGGAAGAAGTATGAAACATTTTTTTTTTTTACTTTTTTTTTTCTTTTTTTTTTTTTTTTTTTTTTTTTTTAATAAAATTTATACCTTATTTTTTTTCTCTTTTACACATCTCCCAGCCCCCGAAACCTCTCTCCCCCTACTATGCCGTCTTCTCCTTTAAAAAAAAAAAAAAAAACCTTCAACTGCAATCACCTTCTCAACGTAAATTGAACTCTCACGCAATCGTCAGGAGTCTCACTGTCATTCAGAACTACATTGATATCTATGTACTCGCATCATATACG
>JABFOV010004800.1:0-13208 GCA_022817685.1 Aradophagus sp. ZL-2020
GGATATGAAGATGTGATAATGCCTCATGTACTAGTTTTAGGCATGGCTGCAACTGCTCTTAAAGAAAAACCGAAATTGATCAGTTTAGTCGGTAAGGCCATAGTATTTTTACTTTACTATCATGCATTCAGCAAAAGTATTCGCTGTTTATTTGTGATATAATAGTATATTATATAATAAGTGCACGGTAAGTACAAACTTACCGCACCATCGAACGGGCGGTAAACATTGCAGAGGATCACAGACGGTAAATAGTTACTTACCGCCCGCTCGACTGTAATTGGTTTTTTTTATTTTTTATTGGTGCACGTGTTATATAATAGTATATTATTTCCTCGGGCGCCACTGCGCCCGAGGCATGTACGCTATTTTACGGACCGAGGGAGCGGACGGTACAGTGGAACTTACCGTCCTAAGGCGGTAAATTTGCTTGAGGGCGTAGCCTGAGAGCTACTTTACTGCCCGAGGAGTGGTTAGTTCCAATTTCGTCCGCTCCCAAGGTGCGTAAAATAATAAAAGAAATTAATGCTTATGAAATGATTTATTAAGTAAATAAAGA
Source organism: Aradophagus sp. ZL-2020 (assembly GCA_022817685.1). NCBI lineage: Eukaryota > Metazoa > Arthropoda > Insecta > Hymenoptera > Scelionidae > Aradophagus > Aradophagus sp. ZL-2020. The sequence goes on from JABFOV010004800.1 coordinate 560, forward strand.
TATATGTTTACGAAACATAAACGATTGTATAATTATTCAGGAAAAGCTGTGGACAGTATATTTAAGAAGCCGGATTCGGTGTTCATGAAAGTCAAACCAATGGATCTGTTTTTCAACGGTATTATAATAGACTGCACTGAAGTTAAAGATGTGGCTGGTAAAGGAGTGTGCGTGGTCTTGAAAAACGAAGTTGGGTTACCGGAACTGGAACCAATGAAATTCGTCTTTTCACTATTCGGAGAAGTAATTATTTATGTGGCATTCTTTCACACCTATTAAAACTTGTCAGAAACCAGTAGATAAAATGATAGTACATTATTGAAGTGGAAAAAATGAGTTTCGAGTTAGTGGCTCCAAGGGCTACCAGCGAAAGTTATATTTTTGAAAGTTATTTTTTTCGACTCGAGTACGATACCATTCCTGTCGAGAAAATAAAATATGTTGGTACTACTTTCCTTCGGCTCGTGATATCAACCGTATTCTATTTTCGAGTTAGGAAAGTAATTCTACATTTCCCTCACATACATCAAGAAATTTACTCTTGATCACATATGATATTAACATATGTTTATTTAAATGTATAAATTAAAATAATACAGTAAAATAATCCTTCTCATAACTTTTAGCGAAATGCCACTGTTTCGAAAAACAAGTTTAGAGTGAAGCGAGGTATAAAAAACATTCAAGATGTAGGACTGGTAGTTGCCTTCAACGATAAACCTCAGCTGGACCTTTATGGTGAGGGGAGGTGTAATGACATTAATGGCACCGATGGTACCATTTTCCCGCCATTTATGACAGAGGAAACTGTAGTGAGAGCTTTTTCTGCCGATATCTGCCGAGTTATGGAAATCAAGTACGAACAGCCGTCCAAAGTTAAAGGTAGTGATACGTCATGCTTAAAGTAATATCATTTGACAGAGACAACTCATTGTTTTTTTTGCGGATTTTACGAAGAATTATTTGAAAAGTTTATCTTTCAAAATTAAAATTAGATAACAACATTTTTGGTTTAATAAATAATCAACAACCATACGTACAACAACCATACGTTTAACAACCATATGTAGAAAGACACTTGTACACTGAAAAAACCATATTGTAACCTGCACGTCACATATTATAATGTGGATAATTTCATATGGTAAACTGTTTACGATATCATATCGTAACTAACTAACTTCAGCCAATGGCACTGCTAGATTACTTTATTTCGACCAATTAGCATCCTGGAAATTTCACCATCCACGTTGTACAATATCGATTTTTCGGTGTAGTAAACGTTGCCGATCTTCAGGTTGAGTTTGAAAATCCTTGACAAATTTCAAATTTACTCAGAAGTTGTCAACGTTTCAATAGAAACGTATGTTTTTAGTGTTTAAAGATTGAAATAATTCGGTACAAATTAAAATAAAATAAATTTTTCATTCAGGTATCAAGACTGCCCACTACACTGCAAATTTTGGTCACGTTGCCAACGATACTGAGAAGCAATGCTTTTGTAGTGATATTGACGACTGTTACAAGAAAGGCGCAATTGATTTAACAAAGTGCATGGGCGCTCCTCTTATTGGCACTTTGCCACACTTTTACTTGGCCGATGAATCTTATCTAGCCGATGTTGAAGGACTGAGTCCTTCCAAGGTTTCTATTATTTTATTATTATGTAACAAAATTTTATAGAAATATTAAATTTCAAGATACATTTGACAATTGAAAAAGATTGTTGTTGGTAGTGTTTAATATTCTATTGAAAAATCAAACAAAAGGTCATAAGATCGTAAATTAAACTTACCATTCTAAAGCAATAATTATTGCCACAATGAAAAGAAAGGTCTATAACTATTACAACAACAAAATTAAATAAATTTAAATTGCTTACCATGAAATATCATGGTTATCAGCACTATAAATTTATATTTAATTTATTTTAGCAAATAACTGAATTTGATTTTAGGATAAACATGAAATATTTATCGACTTTGATTTATTCACTGCGAGTCCCGTGCACGCTAGGACGAGGATGCAATTCAATCTTCCAATGATTAAAATCGATAAAATCAAATTAATGGCAAACTTACCGAATATCTTGATACCATTGCTGTGGTTGGAAGAGGGTGTTCTTTTGCCAGATGACTTTGCTAAAAAAGTGAAAATGGCACACACTGCTATGAAAGTTGTAGGGTTAGTAATAATATATTTCATTTGCAAGTAATTTCGATCTTTTCACTGATCAAACGATCGGTTCATTGATCATTACATCTATCATCTATTAAAAAAATTATTTTCATACCCTGGATTAATTTTGATAAAATGTTTTCAGAATTTTTAAATGGCTCATGATATTTGGAGGTATTGGTATGGGAGCTTATGCTGGATATAAACGTCACAAGGAAAATAAAAGCAAAAGTCAATTAGAAATAACTAAAATTAGTCCTCACGTTTCTGGTAAATCAGCAGATAATGACCCGAAAAAGTGGCAATTGGATGCTGGCACTTTGCAAGCCGCGGCGGTGCCACCAAATCTGGACAGAAACTGATTTTAATCCTCACCAAATCGAACAGTATTTTTACAAGTCTTTATCAAGGATTGATAAGTTGCAAATTATAATAGAAGACAAGTCTTAGGACTTACTGAGATTTGAGTTGAAATCAAAACTTTTAAATTCAAATTTTTGAAATTATTAGCGGAGTTAGAGGTTTTTATTCGCTCTTGAAAATATGAATCCTGTGTGATATGAGAGATAATGAATCCTCTGGATTGCATTTCTTATATATAGATATATTTCTATATCAAATATAAACAAGATTTTCCACTTGTGATAATTGGGTTCTGATTGTTTTTAAGAATAAATAAATAAATGAAAAAATAAATTAGACGTTTTTAAGAATGCTGGAAGTTTCAAATCATGGTGATTTGTTATATTGGATTTCACAGATTTAATGTCTTTTTAATTATAATTTCTAATGGTAAAATCAAATTTCGTAAGACAATCCAGTAAATTTTCGACAATAGGTGAATTGTTTGAGCAGTCTACATGGCAATTTCTTAATTTATTGTGTATTGTTAAACTGCCTACACATTTTTTTCCACCTCAGAACTTTTGGCAATCGGCAGTATTATTTAAGGAAACCGCAGTTTAGTTATAAAGGCTTGAACAATCATTTTAAAATTTATATTTACAAAATAATAGTGAATGTAAAACGGAAATTTCTAATAAAATTATGATATATAAAATAAAAATTTGTATAAAACATGTATAATTTTGTCTTCATAAATTATTTTGTAATTTTTTCATAAAATCGTGCTCTTTCATGAAAATTTTCGTTTTATAACCACACACAATTTTTAAGCAAATAAGTTTACTAGGAGTTTAAGACATTCTAATGAGGATGCATTAAGCATATGAAAAATTTGTGAATTAGGCTGCCACTAAAGTAAAATCAAAGAACTCAGATCTGTTACAAAAGTTCCAGGATTTTCGTTCGTCGGAATGCCGTAGTTCCACCTACGATAGATCCGAGTACTTTGGTAGAACAAATATTTCACGTATTATACATAATATAAAATATACACTGAAAATAAAAACCAAACACTAACAATTATATTAGTCTAAGCAAGAATATTACAATACAAATATTTTCTCATGTAGATTATGAAATTTAGTTTCAATTACAATTATAAATGATCCACGTATGTACGCATAGAAAACTGTTATTTTAAAAAATTACTACAACTTATTGGAGTCAGTCGATACCGTGTGTAGTATAAAGTATTACTATACCCACATGCCAACATTGCGTGTATAGAATATAGTAGTTTTCATGTATTATTTTGTCGAATTTCACCATGATCACATTATTACATATACAAATGTTTAAGAAATTGTCCTAAAAATACAGATTTTATTATGACAGTACAGTAATATTTTATACATTATAACAAGATATCAGTTTTCTCCAATTGTAATAGTTAATACAATTTTTTTCTATACGTTTTAAGAATAATTCCATTCTTTTATAACATTAATCTAAAGCTACCTATAAAGAATTTAAAAAAATTAAAATGAATCATGTACAATTCCTAGAATATTTCTATGAAACGAAGGACGTAATTAATCGGAATATCTTTACACGTGCATAAGTATTCGCATAATTTTTTTCTTGTATAACGATTCAATTAATGTGTACAAAATAATGAAAATTTGTATGTATATTTATTATAACACATTTTTATCATTAAAATTGTATAAGTATTTGATAATTCGTTATTTTTTTTCTTTATCATTTCAGACGTTTTATATTACAAATTTATTTTCATCGACTATTTTACATCATTTTTGCACATTAATGATATTGTTAATAATATACTTTACAACAATAATTTAAATTATTTCTTCTTTATTAAAAAAGAATATAAAAAAAATTATGAATAGGTGTATTCCATCGAATTGTAGTTTTATTAATTTTTGTTATATGTACATGTACTTTTTTAAATAAATATCCTATTATTAAAGAAAAAATTTCTTTTATGTTATAACATTTCTCTGAATTTCTATTAAATAATTAATAATACTGAGAAAAATACATTGAGAAGACATTATTTATTTTTTAAATGAAATGGTGACAAAAGATAATCAATAATAAAACAAAAGTTTATTTTAATTTTACATGACCGCAGAGTTTACTAGTACAAATCAATTTCAATTAAATGAGTTTTTAATCACAAAAAATGAATATTTATATTTTACAATTTCAAATGTTTAATAATTTTACTACATTCAAATTACATTTAAATTAGATGTATAATACATTTTACAGACGATGAAATTTTATTCATTTACACAGCATAATACTAGTAAAAATCGATTTTAAACGTATTACAGTATTTAATTGCAAAACCATAAATTATTAAATGCTTACAATATTGAAACACAAGTGATTTTAGGAGTGTTTTTTAAGAGTCATTTTTTTCGAGCAGTCAGTCTTCAAAATGAAATATTGGTCTAGTTTATACACTCGCTTTATAACACTATCATATATAAAATTGTATTACGTATGAAATACATTTTGTTAAAGTATAAATATTATAAATACAAAGTGACGAGTAAATAAAAAATATCTTATGAATAAAAGTACAATAATAAATAATTGCATTAATTGAGCATTTTAAATGGTAACAAGTAGAAAGCAGCTTTTCTACATACTTTCAGTTTCACGATTTTTATAATAATTATTTAAAATTAAATTTTTTTTACTAGTTTCCATGTTTTCATATTTGCCGCTATAAATGATACATATAATTTTATAAATAAAAGTCTGCATCCAATGCATAATATAAGCATTCGATTAAAAATTAATTTGCGAATATTTTTTAAGTAATATTCATCATCCTATCACAATAATTAATTATCTTACATTTATCACAATGGATATTAAAATGCATACGCGGTTACCTTAAGTATTGTAATTGTTGCAAATTAAAATACCGATATTGTGTATATTACTGCTAACTTTAATTTATAAGAAGTAAAATAAATCAGTTCGGTCATAGTAACAAAATAATTCTGAATATAATATGTGTAAAATATAAACTATTTGAAAAATTATTTAAATTTGTTGAACCCCGCACAGAATGTAATTTCCAAAAATCCACTTATGCATTTTTTATTTGAGAGATGAAAGACTAGAAAATAATTTCAATATTTCTAATTTGATCATATATAGAAAAAAGAAACTTTAAACATGTATTTTAAAATATAAAACTAAAGTTTTTATCTTATATTTTAGATATCAGTATCTTTATATAAATTACTGTACTCTCTAATAAAATGAAGATAATATTCATTAATTTAATGCATATTAACCCAATTTATTAAAATTACAAGCATTTTCATTACACCATCATAAAACAATGTCTGTTATTGTAAATTTTAATATGCAAATGATTTAATATTTTTTTATTTGCGAAAAGATTATTACACATGTTGAAAGTTGTTACTTTATAATGTATTTAAACTAAAATTATCAAAAACCTACTATCTTAATACAAAAGAATAATAATGATTCTTGTTGAAAATTCTCAAAATAAGTTTGTGAATTGAAAACTATGATATCGGATGATATCAAAATTAGGCTTTACGTTATCACGTTACGATTCCTGAAGTCTTCATGACAAGACTAAATATTCTTAATTTACTCCACAAACAACTTTTATCCTTATTTTGTAATCTGTTGGAGTATTTTTTATATAAAACCTACTGACATTTTTTATAAAACTTTCGCTCCTTATATTGTCCGTCTAAATCATACATCTAAAACATTTCATAATTATTACGTATTACTTACTAATCATGTGAATGAATCAAATACTTATTAATCATGTTTATCAAAAGTAACAAATTATTTACGCCAGATAAAAGACTATTCTTATATTTTGATGAAATAAACGAAATTGTCGTTACGCTAGACTTTTTTTGAACCAACAAAAAAATAAAAATTTAACAATCAAATAATAATAAAAATAATAATAATAATAAAGTCAGATTTCTTATAATAACAAAACAAACAACAATTTCTGAACAAACTTAAAACAACCTCTGAACAAAATAAAAAGGTTTTCTAAATTGATCCAAAACAAATGATCTGCTGCTAAAATGCTCTAGATGAAGTCTTCTTCTGTAGTCAATTGCTTATGGCCACAAGATCCGCCCATTAACCGCTCTTTTAGTTTACGACCGTTGTTTGCACAAAAGTACTTCAGCAGAACCATAAGAAGTCATTAAAAAAAAACAAAGACTTAAGAGGAACCTACAATAAAAATGACCTTTCCCGTAATTTTCACGTACCTACGATTTATCACAGGCTACACTTTGTCTTCTTTTGCGACGTCCTCGAACAGAATCTTTGCCGCCGATTGATTCGTTGCGACAAAGTAAAACGTTCTTGTAGGCGCTTCGATATTCCGAACTCATGACGACGTAGATCACTGGATTGATGCACGTGGTTAAGTAAATAAGAATATAACCAGCAATGTTCAGACCTCGGTAGTTCACCACTTCTTTGAAGGTCTTGCTTATGGTGATGGGCAAGTAACAAATAAGGAATGACGAAAATATAACGAGGATCATTTTCAGTAGCTTTTTGTCCTTGGCGCACATTTTGCCTATCTCAAAATGACGACCTCGGTCGCTCCTGAATCTGCTCTCTCGACGAAAAATGTTGAACTTACTTTTCTCACTGGGCGATTCTGACCTCGAGCTCCCGTATTCCTCGGACGATTCGTCGTACTTTATAAGCGGCGGACTGAGCAAGTGTTCCGAGGATTGTTTCAAAGTCGGAAACATAGTCTTTGACGCTAGGTCCTCGGTTAATTTCGGACTTTGTGAGTCAGCTTCGCTGGACTTGTCGATTTTCATTGGTGAAGTTCCATTGCTCGTAGTTGTCGTAAAGGTGATTCCGTAGCTGCATCCCAAGGCAGAATCGTCCACATTTTTCTTATATTTTACCTGAAAGATTCAAAATATTATTTACGTTATAATAATGCACGAGAGAAAAATTATTTATTGGTAAAGACGAAGCATGCAGAACACATTTTGCAATGAATTTAAACATTCACTTGTGCAGATAACTTAATTAAATTTGTAATATCAATTTGTCAGAGAGAAAAAAAAACTGATTTTATATAACATATACGAAACAAACAAACAATATTGTTGTGGCAGTTGTAAATAAAAAAGATATAAATTATTTCAGTTATGAATTATTTTAGCTTCAGGTAGTTTTGTATCTTTTATACCTTATTTGCAGGCAATGTTATCAGTTAACGAATAAGAGAATAGCACGTCTGACTCATTTGGTTAAATAATCCCTAAAACATTTTTACAAAATTTCTTTTTCAAAGCGCCAAATATTATTGTTAGGTAAAAAGTTCACAGAACTGATGTTTTAGTAAACAGAAGATTGAATATGCGTCATATTACAAAACAGTAACTTTTAATTTTGTACCGTGATTTGATTATTAAACGTGTCATGCAACACGTACAGATTTTTTTTAAAACCCCTACGATAATGATAAATAATATACCTCGAGAGTAGATTTGACTAAATTTGCAGCAACTGTGTTTTGGCATCTACTTTTGATCGCTGTTTTGCGCACAATGTAAAAAATGCGCGCATAACAAACGACTATTGCCAAACAAGGTGCTAAGAATGCAAGAATAAACAAAAACTCCTTGGGACTGCGACCGTTCACGTCTGGCAAAATGGAGCAGGACCCGATGGTAGGATCGAGCCCGAAGCGACCCCAAAGTTCGAACCAAGTGGCTATCAGTGCTCCGAACCCGGATACCCATGTCAATAGGACCATAAGTATTAAATACCTCGGCCTGTATATTCTGGAAAAAGCACAACGAAAGATTTATTACTGCTTAAATTGTCATCTTTTGTTTAAATGATTAAGACATGCTTCTTGCTGGTTAAAAATGAACTCCTGAGACACTTCGAGTTGAAATTGAAAGTGTCGAAAAACTTAGAGATAATATAAAGAGTTTTGAATAAAAATCATTGTCTTAATTTTCCTTTTTGCAAAAAACACTGCAAAAAATATGTCCTATACGAATTACTGAAATTTACAAGTTGCAGTGATAGGAATTCAATAAAATTACTAAACTTAATTTAAGTAATTTGTAATTAATTACTTTTTCAGTGTAACTGATTTGTTGTTATTCGTTATTTTGACAAGCAGATATATATAATGTGTGTATATTTGAATGATTCATGTGCTTACTTTTGGTATATTCTAGGATGCCCAATCATGACATATCGATTGATAGTGATGTTAAGTATCGTAAAAAGACTAACTGCAACAAGTCCGTAACGTAAAAGTGGAAACAAGCGACAAAGTAGTGGCCCGTACAACCAGGAACCATGCCAAAAAGTAGACGTCGCTAGTGGCAAATTGAAGCAGCAGAACATTAAATCCGATAATGACAAGTTCATGATGAAGACAGCTGTGGCATTGCGAAGCTGAAAATGAAATCCAATCATTAATGTCATTGTAATTCCATATTTTCCCTATGTCATAAAATTACACGGACAACTATTTAAAAGACAAACAATTAACAATTTTATCAAACTACGTGTTTAAAAATATATTTGTTTGTTTATTTTATATTTAAGGTAAAAACCCGATTTAAATTTAAATTGATTGATAAAATTCAAGGAACAGTGAAAAATAATGGGTGTTCTAATTAGTTGATTAAGATTCAAGAATTGTTCAACATAGCAGATAGTTTTATAGAAAAAATAAAACTCTTTTTATAGAAAAAATAAAACTGTCCGACGATGAGATCACGGAATTACGTTCGCTCGAAATAGAAACACTCCGGCCAATATCCTCGTCTATTCAATTAATTTGGAGAAATGATTTTTCGCGATGGGAAAAGTAGAAAAAAGCATGTCCGACGAAATGAAGAAACTGGAGGAAAACAAACAATCGTAAAAGCCTATTAATTTCGTTGTTATTGTATTTTAAATTTGAAGCCGCGGAAAATGCCATAAGATTGATTAAAATTTGTTGTTGCACGGATCAAGAGAGTTGAACATATTTATGAAATTATGTTTCCGTCACTTTGGAATTTTATCATTTGAAAATTATTAGACGCTAACTGATAAAAATCTTTTTTGGCACGAATATTAACATCAGATTTGCATTGATTTGAAAAAATATTTCGCGCAAACGAGTACCAAAGTTTTCATTGATAATACGATTGAGTATTGATCCCCGTCTGAAGGTACGATAAAAGTTGGCTGACAACGGTATCAATATTTTGTATACGCGAAATCTCAGTCAATCTCTATTTTGGTTTTCACAAGTCTAATCAAACGTCGAGCAAATAACAAAAATCGAACAGACTTCATAGTTTTAGATTTAATCAGACATTTTCTAACGAGGTTTTTTTCTAAATGTATAAAAAATGTATAATGTACATTTTTAATTATTACATATTGATTTTTTTATTTTACTTTAACTATCTTCGACAAACTTATCATTTAGCTAATTGCAACAAACAACATTTTTTGTTAATGCGCGGTACTATTTGCTTGTGAAAAATTTTACTATTTATATGAAAAAACATTCAAATTTTGAACGTTTATCAGAAATATTCTTCAACGTTTAAACATTTGTTAATGTTCTCGTAAGTTATCAATGACTTAAGACTGAAAAGTAAAATTATTTAATACTCAAATATTGGCATATGCGCAGACTAGTAAAGCGACATGAATTCTGGATTAAGAGAATTTCATTAACTTTGCTGTAATAAGCAAAATCTGTTGAGATTGAAATTCTTGAAGAAAACCCGTAAAATGAAGATTCTTCCGTCTGTCGGAACAATCCCTGTTATCTCCAATGCGCTATCTAAATTCGGAATATAATTCAGGGCATTGTGTGGCTGTGAGTGTCGAAAAAGTCTAAGAAGCAAACTTTTTGCACGCTGCATTATTCATTAGAATTAACAAAAGCCTGCAACGTGCTTTCACAACTTTTATCAGCGTTATAATTTTTATATACATTAGTAATATATTATAATACATATTCTTTTTCGTTCCGTTAAAAATGGTTCACATAATTCTTCGAAAGGTAACAACTTTTCAACGTGAAAAAAGTAATAAATTTGACAGTGATTGTAGTTAAATTTACGACGATCGCAGCTTTACAACTTTCTTTTCTTGACCAGTTATATGTTGATAAAGTTTTCAAATACAAATTTTTGTTTGTACATTATTTTATAAGTGCCTGGAGCACAATTTCTCGATCTGATATTAGCCTTATTTTACGTCACTTATTTCCATGAATTTGATTATAATTATTAACGAATGAGATTAAATAATCGGACTAGGTCACTATTTATTTTGACAATTTCGAGAAACTACCGTCGCATTTTTTTTACATGTGCTATTTACGAATATAATTTATCGAAATTTAGACTATTAATTTGAATTAATCGAATCAGATTTAGCGATCAGATAGAAGGTTCATTAAGTTAAAGTGTGTTCTGCTAAACTGCTCTTTAATAAGAATAAATCGTCAATATTTTGAAATGTTGTATTTAAAATGTAATTAATAGTTTGATATGTATATATAGTAACAAGTAAAAGTAATTATCCTCACTGGACTAAAATTTCCAGTCCAACAAAAGTAATTTGTTTTATATACTTTCATCTATAATATGGAAAGTTCCATATCCGTATCGATGGTTGTAAATGTACAAGGTTAAAAATAATTTTTTTATTGGAATGCAAGACTATTAAAAATAAATTTGTATTTGTAAATATTACAAGTGATATTAATTAAACGTGCACAATTAATCAGGCTGTGAGTCAAGATTCAACGAAAAAAGTTTATCTTATAGCTCAGCTTTTATCATCAAGTTATGTGAATTCAAATTAATTAATAAATTAATCAACCTTTTAATGAAAACTTTAGAGTCGCCACAAATTGATCCTTGGCACATACAGTATTTATAAATCATTACTTAATTGTCATAATTGCTCATGACATTTTAATGGTAAGTCACGTTAATTTGATTCTTAAACACCACGATTTCGTACAAATGAAACTACCACATTAGATACTGCATGCCGAAAAAAGAAAGGCACTTGTTTGTACCATCAAGACGGTGTTAATTAACAACATAGTAATTATTAATTAGAAAAAAATGGGTTAAAGACGATAAACAAATACCAAATATATAGAACATTATCAAATCATTTATTGACTCAATGTTCTACTGTACAATATGAAATAGTATAAAAATAAAATTATCATATATTTATACATTAATTAGTTAATGTTATACATAAATATAAACACATCAGCATTAGATGAAAACACATTCATTTTCCATATAAAAATGTTTGTACCAAATACATGTTGATAAAAAAAAATGTTTCAATGCAATGACAAATACAAAAAATGTTACAATGATGAAATAAACGAGACTTTACTGAACAATACAAATCGATGAATTTCGATACAAAATACATTGTCGGTTTTGAAATCAGTTAAACTAAAGACACGTCTCGTTACTTATTCGAACGATTATTTTACACAATAAAATACGAAGATTTCAATTATTCACATTGAATTAAAGGGTAACAAAAATTGTACCACTCAGATCATACACTTCACCAATTGGAAACGTCAAAACTACAGTTGACACAGTAATATCATATAAATACTTTTGCATACAAGAGCAGTATTTGTAACGATATAAACACAACGTAGAACAGTACAGGCTAGAAACCGTCAGGGCGACCGTATTGTTGCGAACGATTAGAAATTACTGTCCAAATGGTCGTCGATACGTTGAAGATAAAGAACGAATTCGGCTTGACGTTTCCTGTTTGAAGATGAAAAAAAAAGAAAAAGAATAATTATTAAAAACTGGAGAAAATGGAAAAAGAGAAGAAGAATAGAAAAGAGATTTACAGAAAAGTAGGGGTCTGGTGATATCACTGCGTCATAGGTGTGCTAAGCTGGGTCCAGGCGGGGGCCGATTGAGCGTGTCCGATCTGTGTGCTCGCGGCATTGAGTTGACGGGGCCAAACTTGGTAGCCGTGGTGGTGGTGTCGGGGGTGGTTATTC
>JABFOV010004801.1:0-13205 GCA_022817685.1 Aradophagus sp. ZL-2020
ATGTATAAAATAATATTTCGTTTGTTTCCTTATAAAAAATTCCCATCAAGAAATGTCACGCCAGTAATAGTAAAAGAACCTTTTTCAAACATCTATTAATTTCACAAAAATGCAAAGTGTCCCTGTCTTTGCTAGTTGACACAAAGCTACTTTAAATATGAAACATTTTAATAGTAGCCACTCACTTTTAATATACATGCTAAATGAAAAAGGTTTTATGTTGCAGTTATATTGAATAATAGTTTTTTAAACTATAGATACAATGCAGATTGGGACGCTTTGCATTTTTTTAGATTAATAGGTCTCCTTTTACTAAATAAGAACTACATTTATTTATTGATTTATTCGTCATCATCACATGGACATTGCCCAGTATGTACAATATAATAATAGCCTATATTAATTGAGTTTTAATCACCATGAAATGTACAGGATGTTCAGTGTTTTGACAAAAAAATTGTACAAAAATTAAAAAAATTCACGCATTTCATTTACATTGAATATCCTGAACAATCTACTTTAAGTATCGTTTACACAATGTTTGTGGAATGTAGAATTTACGTAAGTTATATCTTCATTTTACAAGCTTGAAGGAACTTTAGTGATCTGAAAAGAGACAAAATCAAAGACTGTTTCACGAAATAACAATTTTATTTACAGTTATAAAACATGTAAATGTTGTGTTAAACGGAAAAAACTGTGAAGAAATATGTGGATTGTTAGTTAAATATATATATATATATCTTTTACTTATTGCCTATTACATAAATATACAAATATTTTTATTTTACATTTATGTAACTTTTTTTTACAAATTTATAACATATAAATGTACGTACAGTTATCCGACTTATTAATAATCAATTCATATACAAATCATATTAAATATTCTTAAAGGCCTACGTAAATTCTACATTTTATTAATACACTTTTTTATGTAAATTATTTCAATACATAAAAGTTTTTTCGTTTACACGTTGTTGCATCTAACGTAACATTTCTCCATAGGTTAACCTCATTCGCAAGTTTTAAATATCGCGTCAGAAATAGTTGTGTGGGTCTGAGACACTGAGGTGAAACATCACAGCAATTGTGAATTGTCGACTTTACATTGGGACGAACTCTCAACCCAAAATTGAACTTTCGTCACATTATGTCTCGTCAGTATTTGCATTTTCTCTTCTCATTTATCTATATCTCATTTTATTTTCTTATCTTGCTTCTTTTGAGCAGAATTTTCTATGTTGTTTTGACTTCTTGCAAAAATATGTTCAGGAAGTTTGCAATGTTAAATTTGCAAAAGTGAAATTTTACTAAGCATGATTCAAAGTGAAAGATATCATTTCCCGTTTTCCATTTTTCGTTTAAATTTATTTATTTACATTCAGTATTAATTGAAGTTTAAATTTGTTGCAAAAGAAAACATTGCGAATTTTCTGCACATGGGGGAAACAATTCAACAGCAACAAAACGATTGCATTCTGATTTACAGTTCATCACGGAGAAGTGTGTAACGGTTCTTGCTAGGTGCTAGTTTTTTGAATGTTGATTCAGGTGGCGTGGTTGGTGTTTTCACTTGCTGGATCGTTGGTTCTTTGTTCACAGGCTCGGGTCCATAATGGAACTCGCGATGCAACTTGCCAGTATAAAGGTCTTGAAGAAATTGTTTAAGGGCACCAGGAGTAAACATATCTTTATAATTGGGGAACAGGTACATGTGCTTGAAGCTATCAATAGCAATCAGTGGCAAGTCTGACAGACCTTTGCCCAAGTGATGCAACGGATGAGCAAACTTTACGCCATCCGCAGTCAAGAAGTTGACATTTTCTGAAAAAAATTAAATTACATAGTGACTTTACACAGGCAATGAATTACCATGTTGTAAAGTATAGTAATTTTACTATATAATTTTTTATCAGTGAATAGTTATAAACCTTGGTTTATTATTTCCAAGTTGAAAACGTTTTGAAGATTTTATTGACTTCCTTTCATTAAAAATAAGCAGTTTGACTTATCACATTAAAATTCATTTTGTTAAAAATTAATAAAAGATGCATTAACTGTCATATATAAAAAGTGTTTTACATTGTACTAATCATACCTGAAATAACTTTGCATTATTATTCGCAGCTTATCAAAGTTAATTATCACAAAATATTTGAAAAAAATGATTCATTTTATATAAAAAAAGTTTTTTTTATATGTATACAAAATGAATCTCCCAAATATATAAAGTTTTAATTCAATAAATATCATCCATTAAATAGTCTATCAAGAAGAAATCTTATATAACATTTTATAATAATTAATAATGCATAAACGACAGTTGTCATGAATTATAAAATATTTTTATGACTGTAAATAAATTAAAAGCAAGCTTAATATAAATAATTCTATGATTTAAAAATAAGTAAATATATAAATAGGTGACAGAAAATACTTACGTTTTTCATCGATAAGCGTATTCGTAACAATATCCTTGAAATTTTTGACACTTTCAAGATCATCTGGAGCATGGAACAGAATCAAGAATGGCAGTCCTTCTTCTGTTAATTCTTCCGCATTTTCAAACGTAATTTCTCTGACGAGAGGCACACATTTCTCTTGAGCCCAAATATTTAGCTCGTCAAAATTATGCAAACTACCATTGTATGTTTCATCATCATCATTAGACAATGCTTTGTCCGAACGGAAAACAATTATAGGTTGTCCTGGCGGATGCATCGCTTTACTGGATTCCCTTTAAGGAAAAAATTAAAACATTTATAATATTACATACGAAATTGCTGAGTATATTAGATTATGTTACTATTGACAAAATACAAGTGAAATAGCAATTAACTGTACATTATATGATAACACAACATTCATATAGGCTTTTTCTTTGCTCAACTTTTCAGTTCAAATATTCATTACATGCGATATAAATATGTTCTCATATTTGTATTTTTTTCTTTCCTCCCTTTTTTATTTTTTTTTTTTTTTGTTTGTTTTTGATAAATTATAACAAAGCGAACTCAACTTAAAAATGAACATCTAATTGAAATAAAAAAAACAGCTCTTCTTGAAATTTATTAATTACTCACACTAAATCGAAATGTTGTCCGATTTCACAGTTTTCAGTTGAACAAGAGCTTGTTAAGTAAAATACAACAATTAACTTACTTAAATTTATCTTTAGTTTTTATTTATAAAGCTAAAAATTGTTAATTTATATAAATATATGTATTTAAACTCTGTGGTTTTGATTAATCGTTTAAGTACAAATGGATATAATATTTGTAATTTGCAATTACCCAAATCCAACATGGAATTGACAATCATCTTTCAAATTAGTAGCTACTCGCCGAAACATATTGTATTCAGGCACATCTTTTCGATCGAAATAACCGATTATCATTCGCTTTTTATCATCCAGATTTTGCAATTCTTTCAAATCTTTGAACTCTCTTATGGTGTCCTCAAATTGTTTTTTAATAAATTCAACAAATGCTTCCACAGAGCGTTGACCTCTGTATTCTCGCTTAGCTGGCTGGCCGTTTCTAATTACTTTAAGGGTTGGATACTTTGTGATGTGAAACCTAGAGGCAATGGAACCTACGAAAATATATAATTTTCATCATTAATGATTTGGGGACAAGGGATTTTTTTATAAAGATGTGTTTATTTATTTGCTTGGAAATGTATTTTGAAAAATTTAAACGTTTATACCTTCTTTGTCACAGTCTACTTTTCCCATAACCACTTGTCCAGGCTCAGGAAACAGTTCTTTTACTTTATCAGCAGCCTCATCGAAAATAGGAGCTAATGAATTACTAAATCTGCACCATTCCGCATAAAAATTTATAAATACTAATTCGTTAGATGCTGCAAGAAATAAAAGCATTGTTAATCGAAAATTCTTTGAATGGAGTCAAAATAATTGAAAAATAGAAAAAATAAAAAATTATAATAAAGATATATATAATCCTGAAAAAGCATTAAAAACTACTTATTATCTACTGTTTTATTTATAGTATATATATATATTTTTAAAAATTATATTCAGGAGTTAATTATTTTATATTTTCTTTATATAAACAATGTTTACAAACATTTTATAATTTTTGTATTTATGTATTCTAGTATTCAAAACTATAATATTTCAATACAAGACGTGCTATAAAATTTAATTAAATAAAGAAGATAAAAATTTATATCTAAATTAATTGCCACATACATTTGTCAATATGTTTTTAATCGACAGGAAAGATTTTGTATTAACATATTTTATATCTTTGTGATTGTCTTAAGATAATTTGTATATCTTTAAAATTAAAAGAAACTTCATATTGATTCAGTCGAAAAGAATCTTTTAACGATGACAGAAATAATTAAATTCCCTTAATATCAAAGTGAAAGGCAGAAATGAATTCTATTTTTCCGCATGAGTTTCTATTTCCCCCCACTTCTTCCAATAACAAAATCATACAAATATAAACTCTATTTTGAATCATTGAAATAAAAATTTTTAATTCATTATTAGATACAAAGTTGTCTTTATTTATTTACTTTTTTTTCAACTTCAAAATGAAGAAATTAGTATTTTTAATTAATTTGATACGTTAATGGAAAATATAGTTTGTATAATTTTTTTTTTATTTATTCACAAAAAATGGGCGAAATTTCCCAACCTTTTCCATTCAGACTCCATTTCAACATATTTTTTTTCTTTCACCAAAAATTCAATACTACAAAACAATTAAATGTCAAAATATTAAAAACAAAATATTCCAGAGATTCCATATTCTTTTAAACATGTTGATAATAATTGTTCATTCAACACGACCTTCATATGCTTAATCGCAAACCATTTGCATTTGAATGAAAAATTCACGGAACAATCACATATGGTAATTTTAAAAGTACAAAATATCTCACCTAATGTCATATCAACATTTTGTTGTGTTAGTGGCACAGCGCCACCGTTCGCCCTGCTCCATTGTATTATTATCTGCAAAAATAAACAATGCTCAATAATTGCTTAAATCATCATCTAATCAGACGAAAGTAAACAAGCGCCGGGAAAAACAACAAGGCAATATAAATTAGCCCCGGCACTCCATTTTTAAAGCCATCGGTCAAATCCGCGAAACTGCCATGCCGCATTTGAGGTTATGCAAGATGTCTTCTAGGTTATGTCGCGATTTAAAATTGCCGCCTAATTACGCGAAAAAGAGTCGCGGCCGGAGAAATGGGCGCGAAAGCGGCCGGTTTTCTCGGCGGTTGATCGCGGGTTCGGCTTGTCGCGATACGTAATACGTGTCAGCGAACGGGGCCGCCGATGACAGATCGACAGCGACACGTATTCGGCAGATTTTTGCCGCAGGATTCACTTACCAGGAGCCACGCGAGCGCGGTGCATTTGAGTCGCTCAGCATCGAATAAGCGTAGCATTTTGGTAATGGGTTAACCAAGTCGGGGATAAATATTTATTTAGATTTACATTAGCATGCTATGAACGAAGCAACGGTATGTTTGGGTACGTCACGGTTGCGGACATTGAACGCATGCGCCGAAGTAGATGGCCAGCAATCTTGGCTTTCTGCCGCGACGCGCGACCTTTCGCGCGTCCTTGTTCGAAACGCCAAATTATTTTCTACGTCAATATTTACGAATTCCAATTGTAGATCAAGTTAACTTGCAAAACATTTTTTTTCTTTACATTTTTTATACTTTTTGAGAAATGAAGTAAGCTCAAGTTAAGTTTACAACTTGTAAATATTATGTTTTTTGTAATATTTACATATACATTTATATATACGTCGATTATACGTTTATGAACGATATACGATTCATGTTAAAATTATATGTGGATCATATGATCATGGTTAGATAATGGATGGATCATGTATATATGGATCATATATAGTTTACGTGTGAGTCGTGTATGGATCATGCGTAAATGACGTATACAATCCTGTGCCGAGTAAAAATTTCCAAGACGTCTAATGTACATCGGATTGACGTCAAAGACGTTTATTCGACGTCTGATTCACATTCTAAATGTCAATTCGTTGTTAGGGATCGTATGTGAAAAAATGTAAATATAAATTCAATACTGATTCCAACGTGTGTATCATACATGAATGATCATGTACAAATTATGTATGAACTATATATATTATTCCTTTAATTTGTAACAATATCACTTGAAAAATGAGTATAAATTTTTTCCTTGACAAAATACCAAAGTACATGCTATCTTTGAGCGAAAAAATTTTCTTCGACAAGCAATGTAACTTTTTCTTGAATTACAACTGAAATCGACACATTGTCTTGACGGTACTATATTTGCACGAAAAAATTGAATTTCGCGCACGTTCGGCGAATTTGGCCCAATTTGAATCACATAACGTATTTTGAGATAAGTTGACCTATGTAATTTTGTATGAATTCTTCTGAAGTTTACTTTTACAAATTCTTCAACATCATTTACAAGCGCCGCGATAAATATTTAAATGACTTTTTTTTTATTTATCTTGACAAAAATACCCGTCTTATCTGATTATTCGCTTGTTCACGGAGAAATTGTCTCATAAATTATTAAACATTCAAAAATAGCGCGTTTCTTCGGTTCCTTTGCCTAAATAAACGAACTTCTTTTGGTAACTTCTTTTTTCAAATAATAATTTGTTTATTGCACGCAAGGCTCCCTGCAAAATCTTTTCCGCGAGATTTGCAACAGAGATGGTGGTTGCAATGGCACTTTCTCCAATTCACTTATAAACTCGGCCCGGCCACGATAAACGTTCAGTCTGTCGTCTTACCTTATCATTACTCATTGGTAATTCAATATCCCCCCGATCATAAATAATAAGCTTATTTTGAATAACGGGCAGATAAGACGATTCGATGATTCGTGGAAAATTGGTACACAGTTTTTCCACGTACACGCGCGTTTAATTGCAAATTTAACTTATGCGACCGAGACCTGTTGAAAACGTACCCTCGACATGTTAATGTACGATTTTTCGCAGCGTAATTGAAATTTTCGACCGATTTACACTATAGCTGTTATTGACAGAGATTGTCAAATTTTACGGGTGTTTGTGTTGCTTCGAGTCGTATCCTCCGATCGGAAGTCAAAATGTATATAAAATCATTACCAAAGTAAGTAATAAGTAATTTTTAATTAACTAACTAATATATATATATAATATATTAATATATATATATAATATATTAATATATATATATATATAATAATTAATTAACTTACAAAAAACTTAAAGTGCGTTTGAAAATTACTATTATATTTATATTTTTGAAACCCTATTATTTTTTGTTAAACTTTTGTTCATGTTCATGTTCAATCTTTGATTAAGATATTTTTCTTGGTTCAAAGTATTTTTTTGGCAAAAAATATCAAGATAGACTTTATCTTCAACATAGGTAATTTCGCTTTATTCAATGCATCATAATTAAAAAAAAAAAAAAAAACAAAAAAATTGAATCAATTATGTGTTGCTTGGGTGAATTTCTTGTTTTCTGATCCGAGACAGTAACGTTTAAAATGATCCGAAATTATTTTTTTATTACAATAGAAGTTTTTCGGAAACAATCTCCGCTGCGTAAAACATGTCTTTCAACTTTTATTTAATTACTTAAAATATTAATTTAATTAATTATTGTCATGAATGATTCTGATTATTATAAATCAGATATTGTTTCTTGTCTCAATTCCGATGAAAAATTACATGCATATGTTCATAAGTATAAAGATCTCACGGTCGCTATCTTTGTTCAATGATTTATTTGCGCCAGGCCCCTGAAACATGACTTCACATTATACTGAGTTAGCTTTTTTGAACATTACGACGATTTTTATATCAATATTTGAATTAATTTTAGTAAAGTGACTTATGCAATAAAGGTAAAAAGTTATAATGGGTAATAAAAAATTATGCAATTTTATTCTCATAATACGATGAGGAAAATGGATATAGTAACTGTAAACGTAATAGTCTTAAATTTTTAACGCTAATAAATAAAATTTTTTCGTTGAAAATTCCCATAGTATTCGATTCAGAAAATATCTTAATAATAATTTGTATATTTATTATATATATATTTAATACGTACACCAAAAATAGGAACCATTAACACGGTAGTATGGATCATTGACACGACAGTCCACATCTTTTCGATCAATTATTATTTTTGAAAAATGTACTCTCATTCATCATTAACATATACTGTATGTTCAAAATTCAACTTAACATGCTAATCATTAGAGTTGTTCTAAATTTGATATGCAGCAATTTCATTGGTTAAATTTTAACAAGAAGTAAACACGTAATTGGAACGACACGTTCTTTACCTAACTACGAAACATACTTGATTCAATAACGAATATCTGATTTGGAAAAATTGTTATTGAATCATGTATGTTTCGTTATTGGATCAAGACCGTATTGTTATTATTTTAATATTCAGCGATGTAATGTGAACTCGTTGTTGTTTCAATGACGCTTGTTTGTTTTCTGTGTAAAGTTCAACTTTAATTCTACAATATACCATTATATCGAACATATTTAAGGTAAAACTGCCGTAAGCTCAAAAAAAGTTACGTTAAGAGAAAAGATTAAAAAAGATTAACATATATCTTTTGTAACATACATCTTTTCTCTCAACATTTTTTATATCAAAAAAAAAAAAAAAAAAAAACTTTCTCGTTAAAGAGGAAATTTTTCTTGATAGAAAAAAATCACACTTGACTCAAGATCAAATTTGTTTATCGAAAACTTTTTTTTAATCAAAAGAACCGTTTTATGAGCGCATTTACACTTTTAGTAACTTGTAAACATTCGTGAAATGAACTATTTCAAAAGTGGTTTAGAGAAAATTTTAATTTCGTGACTTGTTTTATTTCATCATTCAATTTAATTGTTTAACGTCCCAAAGTTTAGAAATTCCATTGCTTGTATACCTATATCTATAATTTTCATGAACTTCAAAATCGAGTATCTCAGTTTCGATAATCGAAACTTTTGTTCCGGAAGTACCTCAACGAAATCACAACGTTCTAATCGCAAATATCAATGTCTTTCAACTCAATCCATTTGCATGATTCACTTATTGATTGGAGGAAGAGAGTAATCGAGTCGGATGTTAATGATTCGAACGTTGACGAATTATTGGATCCCGCAATCTACGCAGCCGTTGCTCCGAACCGTGGCAAGCTTCGCGTACAAGACAATTTATTTGCCCCGTTAAAACGAAATAATGCAGTCACGTATTTCATACGCAGATAATGCTTGCTCTCTCTTATATTGACCAGGCCGGAATTACGATTTGCGGTTGCAATTTGCGAGGAAGTTCGCGATGTGATTTCATCATTTTTTTTTTTTTTTGCCTCTTCAGCAAACGTTTGTTCCTCTGAATTGCAATTGAATCACATTTTAACGAAGCAATGTCATGTTGAAAATGTATTTGCTTATCGCGTATTTCGATAACACTTAATTACGATTTCGTCGAAATTAATCTTGAAGTTGATTCTGATAAAAAACATTGCAAAAAGAGATTCTAATGTGATTACACTTACTTTCGAATAATGTTTCGTACGAATTTTTTGATTTAAAGAAAATGTGGAATGCATGCTTTAACATCTGCAAAGCCGATGATTTTGTTGAAAAATGCTGAGGTTCTTACAAAAGTGGTATACAATAATAAATAATAACAATTGCTCGGAGTTTTCCCTTTTATTGTTCGTTCGCCGCGTTGAATGTACTAAAATTGTTGCAACGTTTTGTACAATGTTGAAACAATGTCACCTTGGAGTAGGAAAAAGAATGTAAATGGTTTAGGAGTTTCTCAAACACAATGGGTTCAGTAATTCATTCACCAATTGATATGTAAACAATCTATTGCGTTTGAGCCGAGCAACAGAAACGTATCTATTTTTCGAGCCACGCGGGCTGAATAAATTACGCGCGTAAAAATGATTGGTCTTGAATGAAGTTCAAAGAATAGCGCTAACTGTTAAATACGTTTTTTATGTCCCACGAATGTCAGCATTTTTCAAGATTTCCTTTGATACGACGTTTCAGAGCGCGGTGTATAATTTTCAGTTCGGAATTTAATAATCAAATGTATATTGCTCCGGCATAAATTACACGGTCCAACAGTGTTCGTTATACACGAGGGAAAGTTAACTAAATTAAAGCATAGACATTTTTGTTGCTCCCGTGCGACTAAATTCCAAGTAAGTTTTGTGCCTACACTGGCAGCTGTTAACGTTCCATGCATACTGCCCAAGGCCATTTTTTAAATCATACGTTTGCTAAAACATGGATTTTATTAAACTATGATTTATGTCTGTAAAAGCATTTAATAGGTGTAAGTAACAATATTTGGATTTTTTCCCCCTTTTCAGATCATTAATTTCTTATCTTGATCGTGTCAAGTGTGTAGACTTACTGATTATTAGTATTTTGTAGTTAATTATATATTTTGGATTTGGTGTTATTATTATGCTGCACGCAGTTACTATATTTTTTCCCTCAAATTTAGTGTATAATGAACTGACGTTGAGTTAATCTGATAAAAATACTTAACTTATTAGCCAGGGTAATTGAAATCATATCGAAGGAATCATGTTTACTGATAAACATGATATTGTATTGATTATACGATATAATAGTGTGTGCTCTTGATTTTGATTTTCAAATTTTTATTCATTTTGTAGTTTGTTAATTTGACGAAAATTCTTGAAAATACTAAAAGTGGAATATGGTTATCATGAGAGGAAAAATTGGATTTCTGATGTTTGATATAATTTGGTTTTGTGTTAGTTTGATAATACCGCATGTTTTAAAAAATGAAAAAATCAATTTCGGCATGCCTGATCGAATTCATGTCAGTTCAAGAACTGTATTTGCAAGTATTATTTATAATCAAATAAAATAAATAAAATTCGGAGAAGTAAACCGTTTTTACGAAAGTGTTAACGACAACGTTATTAGAATTCATAAACTCAGATCAAGTTTTATTCGGAATTGATTTTACGATTTCGCCTACATTTGGATTTTTTTCGTATATTAAAAACTTGTTTTTAGGTACTTTTTTAATAATTACGTAAGCATGTTATAAAATATCCTTCCGACAAGAATTAGGATAGAGATCTGTGAAAATACGGTCAGTTTACTGCCAGTTTGGTCAGTAATCAGGATAAGAGATAATTTGAAACAAGTGAATGTCACCGTTGCGTTGGCATTTATAAGCGATATTGGAAGATCAAATTTTAAATTTGAGTTATTTAAGGCAAAATGTGCTGCATCGGCAAGATAGTAAATTCGGTTGTTTCTTTTTTTTTTTTTTTTTTTTTTTTTAACACATTGTATGCAAACAATTTATAAAAATTTCCTTTGTAGTTATCATCAATACGTTTAAGTGAATAAATTACAATACATTTAATATTGTTTACTTTATAAATATTTTTTTACAATAATGCGATGCGATTCTGAACACTTTTAATGACTACCTTTTGTATTTACAATATTGGTAAAACACTTTTAAGGCTTGCATTGCGATATGCAAATGTTACCAAACATAAAAACTGTTTATTTAAGATTTTTATGTCACGCAGTAAAAAATTCCACTCGAGGATTTACAAGTTATTGAACTGTCCAGCAACAAAGGGATAGAAACATAATTTGCATACAAATTACTGAACTTTACCATAAAAAATGATCGAATAAATTATACCGTACATACATACACACGGTATATTTTATAAATCTTATCTTTGTAACGGTGTGATTCTGTGATACACTTTTTTTGACAAGTTCAATAATTTTTGTAGGGATTTTTCCAGTCTATCTCTCTTTTACTGAATGGTTCAGTAATTTTATTTGTTACACTGAGAGAAATTAAATACGATAACTTACTGCAATGTGCACTGTAAAAATAAGTGTCTAGTTTTAGTGCCTGAGACATGAAAAGTGTCTTAAATTGAGATACTTATAATATCTGAAGTACAAAAAGTGTTTTAATAAAACATTTGTTTTTGTAGTGATAGATAAAAAATTACTACGTTCACAACCATCATGGCTTTTTTGTCTAAAAATGAACAGTCACTATAAAAATTGAAAAAAAGAATTAATAGAAAGATTAATGTGAAATAGATTCAATTTTATTATATTTAGTAGTGAAATTCCTATTTTTCTGAAAAACAGTAATTTTTCGTGTTGCATGTTTCTCGGTGTATTTTCCTATGCGCGGAGACATTTTCGGTAATGCGCACTAATCTGGATTTTTTACTATTTTGGAAATTGTGAGAGAAACTCGTTATAAAAATGATTTTTTATTCTTTTACTTTTACATAAATAAAATATTAATTTCTTTGGAGTACATGTAAAATAGACATACCATTGCTGTTATCAATAACAATACGTAGACATTGTTAAACCATTGCTATTGCACAATTCCATGAAATGCATTTTTGTCATAATGACGCTTTCTAATATTTATAAATTATGCGTTGTAAATGTTTCATCACAATTAAATATTATCAACAAACGATTAAAAATAAATAAACACAAGTCACATGAACAAAGACATAAATTGTTTAAAATTTCTTACATTGTTATCAAGTTTAGAATTTAAATTTGACTTTAAAAAAATACCTCAATAACTTCATTCGAATGAAATTAACTTATGGAATTTTTTTCTTAGTTGAAAAAAAAAACGATTTTTTACTATAGCAGTTAATGAAAAGAAAATCTTTTTATTGAATTTCTTTATCTAAGCGTTATTGACTAACATGGAATTTCACAATATACAACTTTGTAGGACATTGTACTTGCATTATTAAAAAGTTCTTAATTAAATTACAAAATTAATGTCCTCACATTTTGACCCATTTATTAATTGTTGACTAATTTTACGTTCATCTAGGTTATTAATAAGTTTTTTTTTTTTTTTTTTTTTTTTTTTTTTAAAAGATATATTTTTTTTCATTTTTAAAAATTTTTTTTATAAAAAAAAAACATAATAATTATTTTTATGTTAAACCATAAACGATAAGATAATTTATAAATAAAAAACTTGAACACAATGTAATTTTTTTTTTTTTTTTAATAACGTTTTTTTTTTTTTAAAGTTTGCATTTTTTATTTCTATTTCTTTTTTTTTTTTCCATTTTTCATGCTACAGATTATAGA
>JABFOV010004802.1:0-13204 GCA_022817685.1 Aradophagus sp. ZL-2020
CAAACAGGAGAGTGTAAAACGCAGATAAAACAAACAATAATGAGCGTAAATGTGGTAGAGACACTGGGTAGACAATGATAAAATAGAAAGATATGGG
The DNA here is from genome assembly GCA_022817685.1 of Aradophagus sp. ZL-2020. Classification (NCBI taxonomy): domain Eukaryota; kingdom Metazoa; phylum Arthropoda; class Insecta; order Hymenoptera; family Scelionidae; genus Aradophagus; species Aradophagus sp. ZL-2020. The sequence goes on from JABFOV010004802.1 coordinate 98, forward strand.
AGTGTAATATTTTTTTTTTTTTCAAGCAGAAGGGGGGATACGAGAGGGAGAAGGGTGTCGGGGGCACGGAGATATGTAAAAGAAAAAAAAGAAAAAAAAAAAGAAAATGAAAAAAAAAAGAAAAAAAAAAAAAAAAAAAAAAAAAAAAAAAAAAAACAAACCGATGACGACGATGAAAATTGTACAAAAGCAAAATATATTCACGCGGCAGTACGAAAGAAAAATCGATTTTTAGAGAGAGTATTCGATCCTTATAATTGACAAGTTATTTTTTGTTTAATTTCTTTTTTTTTTAGTTGGATAAAGGAGACAAAGCGAATGAGACTGCGAGAGTGTTGAGAACCTTCGATGGATTATGTTTCTATTCTCAACTTAATCAGTCGATCACTTTTTTCCCACCGAAAAAAGTCAACATTCGCTCCCCGGGTACTTTTAGTCTCCCCTCCTCGCCTCGACCCCTCTTTTTTTTAATATAATATACGTAAAAGTATTTTTTTAATGAAAAGAATGTGAAAATAAGAAAAACGAGTGCTGAGATTAACCTTCCGTTAGTTGCGTTGTTAGCGGTGCACTAACACTTTTTTTCAAATTTGTATATTTTAAAATGTAATGCATAACGTAGGACGACGATTACTGACTATTAAAACTGAAGAAAAACTCTGCTTTTTATTATCAGCGGAACAAAAAGTATAGTTCAATTAAAGTGGATTATAATGGAAATTGTTTGCGAACGAAATCATATATTTTTTTTTTTTTTTGAGACAGCGTTGTCATGTTTAAATCTAACTTGAGAAGAAGCGGCAGCTCCGCATATTTAAACCAATGAAAGTACGTAGTTTGCCGTTAACACGCGACGAAAGTTGTAAAAAAAGAACATAGTGCGACGAACGGAAGGATTCAAAGCAGGAAAGCTAAAACACACGTTTGTTTGACAAAATGAACTTGGCCAGACATGAAAAACGCAATGCAAGTTTTTCCTCGACTTTTTTCGCTTTTTGTACTTTTTTTTACTTATATAAAGTATTAGTTTCTTGCGAGAAGTGAAAAAACGAGCCGCAGTTTTGTTTCTTTCGTTTCCATTTCTCAGCGCAAACGCCTTTTGATTTATTTTCCTCCCGTCTACCTTTTTCTTTATGTTTTACCTCGAATTCATTATTGCGTAACTCGTTGCAATTCAATTTTCATTTTCGTTCCTGTTTGACGTCAGTTTCTCGATTTTGGGATTTCGTTGGTTGTTAATTGTGCGCAATCATTACTTAAGCGAATATTTGTTTCTCGAGGAGGAAAGAGGGGTACTCGTTGGTGAAGTGTAAGCTATTCATGCGCGAGAAAGAGAGATAAGAGAAGGGAGATAACGAATTAATCCAAAAAATGAAAAAAAAAGAAAAAAAAAGGAGGACGATGAGAGCGCGAGAAAGCGACCACATTTAGTGTACAAATATTTTTGAGGACGTAGGTATATATCGTTGAATTATATTTAAAAATAACGAGAATACGAGCAAGGTAGTGTGTTTTTAGACGACAATTGGAGTGAGCGCGCGATGCGTCATGACGTTTGTACATGAAAAACATTTGAAACACCGCGATCGATCGCCGCGCGAAAACCGTGGATTTCGTCACTTCCTCTTGTTTTTCCCAAATAAAAAAAAAAAAAAAAAAAAAAGGAAGCAAAAGAATAAAAAAAAGTTGCATTTCCCTTTTCCTACCTGAACAAATCCTGGTTTTGCGCGGTGTCAAAAGGTCGAAAAATTTGTGCGGTAGATTTTCAATTGCTAGACTTTTTTACTCTGTAAAAAAGGCGACAAAAAGTGATTGAAATAAATGAAAAAATAATTACGATTGATTCAGGTTCATGCAAAAGCGAAACGATTTTTCTTTTTATTTTCTAAAATATAGTTTTTTATAACATTACAATTGTTTTGTTTTTCCGTGCTTGACCGACCAGAAAGAAAGTGATTAAATGAAGATTTTTGAAATATAAAAAGTTGTGAACTCAGTAACAAGTATAAAACTTGTTACTTTGAATGTACAGGTAATTTAATTTAGACTTCATAAAAATATCCTAAAAACTTTGTTCCACCGAAACACTGGATATTTTGTTACAGCTTTTATTTCAATGCTTGTTCTTTCAGTCACTTTTTGCTCCGGCAAATTGAGTCAAAATATTGTTTCAAAGACTGAAAAATTAAATGCTTTTTGTTCTTTAGAAATTTTTTAAACGGTGAACATCTAGAATACGGATTTTTGTACAAAAACAGAATAAAAAAAGAAAAAAAAAAAATGAAAAGATAATGCAAAATTAAAGGGATGAGATTTGATAATGTAAAGAATTTTAAAGAACGAAGGAAACGAAAATTGGTTGCTCGGAAAAGAAGCTGTTTGTCTTTGAAAATCGTTTGGGAAATCTAAAAGAAGCGGAAACTTTCGTTATCAATTGATCATAAATCTCGTTTGCTTTTCAACCGCTGGAAAATGTTTTGACTGAACAAATGACGCTGTTGTGTTGTGGATACATTATACATAGGATGACTCAACAATTCTGTATGAAATCACTATTGGTGTGATCTCTTGTCGAGATTAGTGTATAATATATATAACTATATATTATTAAAAGTTGTTGAAGTTGCATTATTGGGGGAAAAAAAGGAAACAGCGAATGAGCTACGAATAGCTGCATTTTTGTTTTTCTTTTTTTAATTTGAAAAACACACGCTCGTCGACGGCAATGCAAACGAACGGGAAGGACAAGCCGAAAGCATTTTCGTCTCGTAGACAAATGTGTGGAACGCAACGGTTATTGTGAATTAGCTTTACAATAACTCCAAAATTGATTTGCGTCCGCATTTCCCTTCGCGCGATCAATGGCAAACATGTTTTTCGTACGCGAAATTTACCTAAGTGTATCAATTGAATAAAACAATTTTTTCAGTCATTTGACTAATAAATACCCCCCGCCAAGCGCTAGTGATGCCATCTATTTATAGATGAGAACGCCCCGCTTCCCGTCTCGCTAATTTTGTTAATGGAAAATACAAAGAATCGGAAATAATCGGTATGTATAATTTTTGTTATGCAACGATACGGTATATATACAAATTTATGCATTTAAGAAAAATGATGGTGTTGGTTTATCAGTGTCCGTTCTTATCAACCGAAACTAGGATTGCATTTGGTTATTAATTATTGAACTATTACGTACCAGCGATTCTTAGAATCAGGCTGTTGAATATTTTCTTTAATTAAAAATGATTGTATAATTTAAATATATATTTTTATTTTGATATGCGTTATAAATATAAAATAGTTTATAATTGTGATAAATTGAAATGATTGTTTAATTAAATTATTAATTTAAATTATTATCACAGCTGATTCACAATCGCAAATTGATATAAGTTATCAGAAGTGTTCACATCCTGGCATGACCACCACGAAAATCGATTACTAGCAATTCCCCTTCTTTATCATAAGCTGCGCGTTAATTAGTCTGACGGTCCAGTTTTCCTAGTCTCGTTACATTTTGTATTCTGCTCTTTGAATGCCGGCGTTATCGCGACCTTGATTTGTCGACTTTTTCAGTTCCCGTCGACACTTAATCTCGCGCTCGGCGATACATTATTAACGAGCGCAAAATAAATATTAATAACAAACAATTTGGGTGTGCGCGTGCGCATTGCTTGTGGCAACAATGGCGTAAGTGGAACGCTACGCCGGCGATCGATTTTCGGCGAGCGGCCATTGCGCAAAGCCGGGCACATGTTCGCACGCAAGCCACTGTGCTTTTCGAACGCGAACCAACTTGTTTGGACGTTAAAGATGGACGACGAAAAGTCGTTTTGCAATTTATTTGAAAAGATATGATACATTGAAAGTGCATTAATTATTTTGCGAAAGTTGTGATAAATAAAGAGATATATTGTTTATTACACGAATTTTTTTTATTATGTTTGAATATGTGTTCATTTATTTTATTTATTTTCAATTTTTTCGTTTACTTATTTTGTTTATTGTAGTTTGTACAAAAAAAATTTTTATGAATTGCGTTTTTTCGTCTGTATTTTGTTGCGTCTGTAAAACTTTATTAACATGATGGTTTTCAAGTTTAAAATCTCGAGGAAATAATTCTGACGAAATGACCTGGCCCACGGATTTTCAGAAATCTCATTTTATTATGAATTTTGGGGAAAATTTTGCCCATTCCATTGTTGGGTCACCCCTCCTTCTCTTTCGTTGCTCCTTTTCTCACAGACTCCGGTTTTCTATAGTTTCTAGAATTTCATAATAACGGTGCTATTGATTGTAGTGTAGGTAGATACAAATGGTTCTGTGTGTTTGCGTGCACGTACGCGAGCACACATTTTCGACTCTCCGTCTCACTCCAACGTGCGCCCGTCCTTTTCTCTCGGTGCCTCTTCGTTTGGAGAATTATTTTTCCTCGATTCTTATTATTTCCGGCATCGTGTGCAAACATCTGCTATAGGTCTAAAACAAATACATACGAAAGAATATTACTTTTGCCAGGGGTGTAGTTAGTCCCAGCTATAGATCCTGATTTGATGCGTTTTCAATGCATTTTTTTTCTTCAACTTTCAATCATGTAAAATTGTAGTTTGAAAGTAATATATAAATACATCAAATTAATTATTGGTTTTAAACATTTTTTTTATTTAATACATAAATTTATTGAGGTTTAAATACGTATATTTTCCATTTTTTCCTGGAAAAATCTGTGAAATGAAAATAAATTGATCAAAAGTTCAAACGTTAAAACCATTTCTTAGCGTAATTTAAGTATATTATATTTTTATTATTAACTAACATCAAATAAATTTCTTTTTTCTTTTGATATTAGCTGAGAAAAAATGCAAGTTAAAAGTAAAAAGTCAACTGCATATTCATAAAGTAATGGTAATATCTCAAATTTGCAAAACAATGGGTAGTAAAATGGCATGTTTGACAACTAAAATTTATTTATTGAAAAAGGATGCATTTACACAAATTGAATTGCTTGTCCTTTTTCTGCAGAAACAATTTTTTAATTTCAGAACGTGTCATAAGAATAAGGAATTTGCTTTTGTAATAATTCAACCTGAAAGGTAAGTAACTAAAGAAAAAAAGTCCCTGATGTGTGTTGTCAGTACTGCTTCACAGTCTGTCTGCAGCACTTCTATCTTCTGTTGTTTTCATATTCTGGTGAGAAGACAAACGTAAATAAAAGTGACCTTTCAAACATTTTGGCGAAATTTTTAAGAGTACATTTTATATATAGTATTATTCTAACGTAAAACTCGCATGGACAGGTATTAAATCGTCAATAATTTTTGTCCATTTTAACAAGAACGAGAGTTTTTCACTGTGGTTTGTGGTCAAAAGTACAAAAACTATTCGAATTAAAATTGTTATCAAATAATATTCTGGTAAGTATATAATTACACTGCACGTTGCATTATGAAAATCAAAGAAATTTCATGATTTTACTAACCTTGCATTTGTTACTGTTAAATATGTGATGAATTTTTGAAAATTAGAAGTACAAGTATTAATAATTAATATTTTTGTTGTAAATTCAATTTTATAGCTACATTAATGTAAATACAAAAGATTATTTTAATTGTAGTAAATAGTATTCGGAAAAAAAAGTAAACAATCTTGGAAACTTCATTGTTTCTTTCGTTCTTCCTATTTATAATATTTGTAAAAACAAAATCTGAAAATTGGTTTCATTACTCAAATTTACATTTCTAATAAAAGAAACATAAGAAATAAATACAAAATAAAGGAACAAAAATATAATTTCTAAAGAAATAAATTGAACAAAAAATCTTTTGTGTTGTTGTAGAAAACATTTGCGTCCAATTATTATCATCACTTTAAATAAGCCGTATACTGTGTAAATATTTTGATTCTAAGGTAAACAAGAACATTTGCTTCTTTACTTGAGGGACTAAATTTATAGTTTTTTGAATATCAAGGTAAATTCATATTGTTTATAATCAATATTTATTGTACGTTTATGAAATTACTATATATTTTATGAAGAGAATCAAACAATTTTGTATAATGATACTTATTAAAGCATAGAAAAATTTGTATTTTCATTCGAAATAATAAATTTAAATAATTTTGAAAAGAACTGAATAGAATTCTACTGTCTTTTTTACAGATAAAATGAGTTATAACGACTCACAGAAGAACAGGGACCATAACAGTTATGGTTCCAGTTTTAGAGGTAACGACAGAGAAAATCGGGATAGAAGTAGAGGAAGAGGTGGGCGGACTCAAAGACATGATAATGGTATGAAAAGATGTTCTGTCCTAAATAAAATATAACTTATTGAAATTAGTTTAGTAATGATACAAAATTTATTTTTATAGATTCACACAAAAGATATTCAGATGATCAGCCAGATAGTAGGTACGATTATGGGTTTTAAAAAGGCTATTGTAAAATCTCTAAGGGTGGTGAAACTTTATGAAGTATGACATATAAAAAATCGCACACATTTTTTTTTTTATTATCATTTTTATTTTGACAAAAATTGTAATAAATTTTGACGAAGTCACAAAAGTTGATGTTTAATTTGTTATTTCATTATATTAAAATAAATTTGAATAAGACATACACAGGTAAAATGATCAAAGTAGATATCTATTTAGGTAATTGCATAAATATTTTTATTTTATTAAATAATAACTTTGAAAATTATACATATATTATTATTGCAATTCAAGATCCAATGACCAAGACGATTCAACAGTGCTTCAAGTACCTAGTAATCAGATTTCTAGAATAATTGGAAGAGGTGGTGCGAAAATACGAGAGTTACAAGATCGAAGTGGAGCGAAAATTCAGGTAAACAATTCTGTTTGAATAATAAAGTTATTACATTCAATATTACTGAAATTAATTTTTTTATATCGTTTACGAATATTTTTTTTTTCATTTAACAAATCTTGTTTTATAGATTGATAAATCTGGTAGTGGCCCAAATCAATCAGTAACTCTGACAGGATCAATTGATGCACAAAATACAGCATCGACTTTAATTCAAGAAATTGTGAGTGATGGTGAATATAGAGACCAAAACGACTATCAAAAGGAAGAGCCACGAAGAACTTTCTCATCCAATAAGAACTATGGTTCTAACAGCTCAAGAAATAAGGATTCATCAAGCAGGAACTATAATTCTTACAGTAGGAATTATAGTTCATCCAATGATAACTACGGTTCTTATGGCTCAAGAAATAATGATTCATCCAATAAAAATAATGAATCTTATAGGTCAAAAAATATTGATATTAATGAGTTTACAAGTGAATCAACAACTGCCTATCCAGAAGATCCAGACATGTCAACAATGATATCTGAAGAAATTCAGGACACACAGGTTGACTGGAAAGCTATTTTTGAAGAATGTGTAAGTGTGTGTTTCTTTTTTTAAATTACATTATAGTAAAGTATGACGATGTAAAATTTAATTTTTATAATTTTGTTGTTTCTGTGAACAATATGTTAGATTGTCATATTGGATTAATTTAGTGTTAGATTGTTAAACTGAAGTTTAAAAAATGTACTATTTATTTATATGTTCAAATAATTTTCTAATCACAGGATAGAGTTCAACAAGAAAAATGGGCTAAACTTCCACCAGTTAAAAAAAATTTTTATAGAGAAGATCCAGAGGTTGCTAATTTTACCCCAGAGCAAGTTAAAGAAATTCGGGAACAAAATAACAATATTGAGGTTTCTTATCCAAAACTTAAAGACGATGATCCTGAGCCTACTGATCCTATTCCGAATCCAGTTTTGACGTTTGAGCAAGCTTTCCGGGTAAAATACAGATTGATACAAATTATGAAATTGTATATAAAGTAGCTTTAAAATGAAATATGATCAGATTAATAACTTTGATAATTTTATTCAGGATTATCCAGATATTTTAAAAGAGATATACAAACAGAATTTTAAAGAGCCAAGTCCAATTCAAAAACAGGCATGGCCTGTTCTGTTGAGTGGAAAAGATTTAATTGGTATTGCTCAAACTGGAACAGGTAAATCAATCATTAAAATATATTATAAGTAATACAAACACATATTAAAATTAATTATTTCCAAAAACTTATTTAAATAATATGAAAATTACATAATAATATTAAAATTACAATTATGAACTATATTTACAGGCAAAACATTGGCGTTTCTACTACCAGCTTTAATACACATTGATGGTCAATCTCAACCACTTCACGAAAGACCTGGACCAAATGTTCTTGTTTTAGCCCCCACACGAGAGTTAGCTCTTCAAATTGAACAAGAAGTTTCCAAGTATTCTTATCGTGGGATTAAGGCGTAAGTTTTACGCTTTTTATTGATGTAATATAATTTAGCTTGTCAAATAAAAATGAAAAAAAAAAAATCGTATTTCAATTGTTATTAATTAAATATACATTGTAATTATTTTAGAGTTTGTGTCTACGGAGGTGGAAGCAGAAAAGACCAAATAGAGTTTGTCAAAAAAGGCGTACAAATTGTCATAGCGACGCCTGGTAGATTAAATGATCTAACAAACGAAGGTATTTTGGATACATCTTGCGTCACTTATTTAATTTTGGATGAAGCTGATCGTATGTTGGACATGGGATTTGAACCACAAATTAGAAAGACTTTATTGGGTGTTAGACCTGATCGACAAACTGTAATGACGAGGTATTTATTAACTGTTAATAATATTTTGTTTAATTCACATATATGTATGGACTCAGAAGTAATGAATCTCTCCTGAGTATATACATTTTTATAAATTACATTTTATTACTACTTACAACAAATACGATTTATTAGTGCAACCTGGCCACCAGGAGTTCGGCGACTAGCTAAATCTTATATGAAATGTCCAATTCAAGTGAATGTTGGTTCTTTAGACTTAGCTGCGGTCCACTCAGTGCAGCAATTAATTTACGTTGTTGAAGAAGATGTTAAAGAGGAAATGGTAATTTCTTTATTTTATTTACTTATTCATTTTTTTTCTAAGATCAATCTTATTTTTTATATTTAACTGTAACATTTATTTCAGCTCTATCAATTTTTGGACAATATGTTACCAGATGATAAAGTGATATGCTTTTTTGGCAAGAAGTCACGGGTTGACGATTTTGCCAGTAATATGGCTCTTAGAGGAATTGAGGCTCAAAGTATTCACGGTTCTAGAGAACAAGCTGATCGTGAACAAGCTCTTAGTGATATTAAATCCGGTAAAGTTCGCATTCTTTTAGCTACTGATGTCGCAAGTCGAGGAATCGACATTGAAGATATAACGTATGTACACAATTTCCTTTTTTCTTTTCATACATTTTTATATTAATTAATACAACACTATCACACATAATTATGAATCAGCAGTAAATAATAGATGAACAAGTACAAATAATGTAATAGAAATGCAATATTTAATAATAATATCAAAATAATACTCTTAAATATTAATAATGATAAACTTTTCAGGTGCGTTTTCAATTATGATTTTCCTCGTGATATAGAAGAGTATGTCCACCGAATTGGACGAACTGGTCGTGCTAATCGAACTGGGCAAAGTATTACTTTAATGACTCGAAGTGATTGGTCTCATGCCGCAGAACTGATTAAGATACTGGAAGAAGCTATGCAAGTAAGTGAAAAAAATGGATCCACTGAAAATAAAAATATATGCACATTTGTTATAATTTAAATTTAAAATTCAAATTATTTAATGTGAGCACTAAAAAATATAAAATTAATACTAATTTTGCAGGAGGTCCCAAAGGAACTTTATGACATGGCTGAACGCTTTAGTGCCATGAAAGAAAGAAGAGCCAACGAACGAAAAGAATACGGTATGGGAGGTGGCGGCGGAAGAGGTGGTAGCAGAGGTGGTGGCAGAGGTGGTGGCAGAGGCAGATTTGGTGGTAGTAGGGGTGGTAATCGGTATTAATGTCCGATGTTTTTCATTTTTTCATTCGTATTTAGTTAGGATTAACTATTTTTATTGTAATGTGATGAAAATGGTTGATCATATTATGTAACAAAATTAACTATTTTTTAATATCTTACACATTTGATTGGAAACTAGTTCAAAGTTTATCAAAATAACATATAATTATAATTACATACACTTGTTTGCAATCAAGTTGTGATATATAATCTGATTACTGATATAACTTAGAGATCAATAAATTATTTTGTTTTCAAATTAGACGGATAGTATGAAGGAACTTTTAAAAATTCGATTAAAAGACTTTTGTTTTTCACCGAGTATAAGAATATAACGTATGTTGTACTACAGACTAGATACGAACGTTGATTATATTTAAGAGTTTATCATGAAACTGTAAATTCATGAAAATGTTGATGAACAACTAAAACTATTTGTTATTGAAAACTGCGTTCCTAGTATATGAGTTTTTTGTACAAAAAAATTCAATAAATAAACTTTTTCATTTTCATTACAAACAAGTTTTTTTATTTAACATATTATGTTCATATCCTGTACAGACTTTTTTACATCAAATAATTAAATTTAATTAATTTACTGTCTAAATAAATTATACAATTTTATTGTCAAAAGTAAAAAAAAAAAAATTAATAAATTATGACACATTTAATTTGACACTAGCAAAAGTATTCTCTTAAACTGATAACTACAATTTTTTTTACTTTTTCTATATCTTTAAATCATACAAATTATAGTTCATTAATTTTATTATAGACTTTACATATAGTATTAGATTGAAAAAGACAGAAACATTAAACCGAAAAAGAGTATAATTTAGCTAATTATGTAATTCATGGATCGTTAATTATATACTTTGAAGTCACGAGATTTTGTATATTTTTCTGCAAAAATTTTTCCACTTGGTGTGGGCATCGAAAAAGCAATGTCATCTAATGTTAAAATGTAACCGTAGTAAAATGTCCTCCTAAAATCAATGATTTAATTATCAATTTTATATTCATAGTCTGATATGTGATGCTGAATTTTCATACATAAATCGCATGTTATGTGTTATGTAAGAAAAAAAAATACCTCAGTATATCGACGAGTTTAGAAGCGATTTTTTGATGTCTATATTTCATTGCAGTCCATACAACATTAATGCCACATTTTACTGGAGTACTTTCTTTGGTGCAACAATCAAATTCCAATAAGTCTGGTATCATTCGATATGCAAGATCTTTATATTCGGCAACCAGAACGCCTATTATCACTTTATTTTGAATATACAAATAAATCTGCAGTATAAAAATATATTAATATATTAGTTAACAAAAATTTCGAAAATAATTATAAATACACATCAAGACAACAAAAATAAAAAATAAAAAAAATACAATATGGAAACATACCCTTTTATCTTTGTATTCACAGAGATTGTCTTCTGCTAATCCCAAATCTAAATCAACTATTCTTAGTATTTGATTGAGCTTATGCCAATACAATTTTTGATCATGTGGTTCGATTAAAATTATTTTGTCCTCAAAATATTCATAAACAATTCGTTCGTTTTTCCATCCCTGCAAAAAAGAACTTGAAATTCAGCAAAAATTTCCAAATTTATATACTAAAAACAATATGTTTAAAAATACTACTGTAAGTTTGTATCATGTTTCTCTGTTCTTCTTAATAATTAATTTAGCAATAAATAGATTTTTACATAGAATATAAATATTTCAGTCTAACGTGTTCTACTGTATTCAAGTAACATCAATGCATCAGGACAAACTTACGTTGAATGAAAGCTTTCGAAAACTGCTATGATAATTTAAATGACAATTTTCATCATCTGCATTACCAACATTATAAACTACTCCACATTCTTTGCATTGGACGACATCAAAGTGTTTTTGACCAAGGTCCAACTTATACTGATCAGAAGCATTTCCATGTTTTGATAATGCATGCCAGGAGCGTTTGACTACTTTTTTGCTTTTATCATCTCTATTAAATGAATGTTTATTAGAAAGATATAACTTCAATTTATACAATTCAATTATTAATTACAGTAAACAAAATACAAAGTAGTACTCACTCAAACGCATGATTTGCAGAAAATCCTTTTCTGAAAAGTGGAAAAAGGTTGCTCTGATTATTTTCCTTCTCTGCCTCATCAGTTGCCTCATTTAGCTTCTCGTTGTCTTTTGTTTCTGTCTGGTTCTCACTACTGTCTTTGATATTCATGACAGAGGTCATATTGCTAAGTTCTTTCTCTAAAGACGTCATAAAGTTTTCATTGGATGCCTCATCTTTTGAGGGTACATTCCTTGATTGCATTGATGATTCTAAAATTGTTTGTTCCTCATCATCACTCCAATCATCTTCCAACATACGCAGCAAATCGTTAACCGCGTTCTTTTCCTTTGACTGTTCAATTATTGGCTCTTCCACAGTTAAATCTGTGGCATCCATACTGATATTCAACTTTGACTTTCTACGTGAAGTTTCTTTTTTATTCAAAACAATTTTTTTATCAAAGACATTCAATTTGATATTGTTACTCAGTGTTATTGTTGCAGTAGGTTTGGGTTTTGGTCCCTTTGATTGAGGTTCAAGATTGCTATTTTTGATAAATTGATTGTTCACAAGTTTGTCTATTTGACTATCGCTTAAAGTTTTCATATTTTCTTTCATATCACTTTTTATTTTATTAATGAAAGCTTTGGATTTCGCTTTGGTTAATTTTTTTAGTTTTGGTCGTTTAATGCTATGATGGACACCCTTGTTGATTTGACCAAAACCCTTTCTTTTCTTTGAACGCATGTCTTTTTTTATTGAACTTTTAATAGATGTAGCTGGAGATAGTTTGATGACTGAAAAGGTTGGCTTGAACGTTGCTCCAGATCCGTAGAAAGATTTTGAGTCGATTTCCTGGGTCTTGTTAGTCAGTTCCTGAAACATTGTAGTAATTACTAAATACCTTAAACTACTTTTTATTCTTTACGTCATTTATGTTATAAGACCGATATTTTATTAATTCAACAACATAATCTTAATTTATTACTTTTACAATGATTAAAAACGTTGAATAATATTGAATAAATTTAAAGTAAAATATGTACATGTAACATCACAATAC
>JABFOV010004803.1:0-13204 GCA_022817685.1 Aradophagus sp. ZL-2020
CATTCGGGTTATTAAATTCGACATGTAAATAAACTGAAAATACCCGCACAGCGGAAAATCGGATTGAAATGATGTTTTATTTTGAATAAGTATATTAAAAAAAAAAAAAAAAAAAAGAAATTTCATACCGAACAGCAATGGGACGAAAGAATTGTTTAAATTTATTCAGATTAAAGACACGTTTGTTTATTTGGATTATATTTTTTAGTTAAGAAGATATTTTATAATAGTATAATGTAATAATATACAATTTTTCATTTGACAACATTGTTATATTTATCTAAAATCTTCGACATTTTATAGCACTATTGTAATGATGGAAGTTAAATCATTGAATCGAAATTGTATTTTTAATAAGTTATCAATTACCGAAAAATAATACTTTTGATCGGTTATTTATTTAAAGACTAATATTTTATTGAATGCAAATCAATAAGTGGATAAAAATAAATGTTTCGATCAAATGCGTATAATTAGAAGTGTATATTTCAGTGTCGCAATTTATTTTAGATACAATTTATATATATATACTTTTGCTCCAGTTTCAATGCATTCAAACATTTGTACGATCGACAAATTTTCCGGATAATGAAACCATACACTTTTATGACTTCAATTTCAAAATTGTTACGTTAGAACGAAACTCGTGTGAAATGTAATATTGCTTTAAACAAGAAAAGAGAAGGTAATGTGCTTTCCGAGTTCAGCTCATGATAATTTATGATACCCTTATCCGCCAACTTTTCCCGGTGACGAAACTGAATTTATTATATTTAAATTCAATCCAAATAATTAATCGCCTTACATCTGACAGTTTTTTACGGCGCTATTTTTTACCGCATTGTAAAATTTTCCATTACCAAGCTCAAAAATAATCTTCTTTCCACGGCCCCCCTGTTTATAAAGTCACATTTCCTAAATCCAGCCAGAAATCCCCTACCGTCTAAATCAACATTAACCCAAACCACGTCGTTACCGACCCCAAACAAGGTGTCAGTAAAATTCATCATTGTTCCTTTCGCAGTCCGAGTTAAAAATCATGTACCCTTGATAAAGCTGAGCCACAGGTTATCGGAAGGTGAATAGATACTATTAGGCGGCCGGAGTGGCGTCATCAAAAGTCAATCTTCGTGTAATATTTCTAAACTCACTCTACCACCGAGGCTCAGAGCCTCCGGAGGAGTCCAGATACTTTAATATCGCGTCCCCCTTTTTTCATTCTTACAGAAAGCTATTAAAGATTATTAAATATAGATGCGGCAAATAAATCGATATACTACCGCCCTCGCGGTGAACAATGTATTTTAATATTCGCTGTTTTTATACAGAGGGAAGTATTAAAAGTAATAACGACAATCAATAATTGTGTGTTAAGAAACAAAATTTTAAAGTTAAAACTTATACAAACACTTTACATTGTTTAAATAGAGACTACATTACTTATTTAACTGGTGGTAAAAGTAATTATTTTTCTCACAATTGAAAATACGTCTCTTCTAGATAAACAATTATTTGATGGGGTTATTCTAAAAATAATTTTTTTATGAAAAAGAGTAATACTTTTGACATTTCAACAGCTAAATTTTCCGCTTTTCTCTGCCACGTGAACATCTTCAATCACACAAAATATACGAAATATAATATTCATCTTCTCCCTATTCCATCTGCTCATAATTTATCGAAAAGGAAAATCATCGATCAATAATTTTACAACACTGCAACATTAATTTCATATCTCGTTCGTTCAAATTAATCAATCAGCCACCTCACTAAAACCACAACCATGGAAAATCACAGCTTGGGCCGACGAGCAACGTGAAAATATCGTCCAACAAATTATAAGCAAGGCAGATCGATGAGGCGATACCTCATAAAGCCTCATTAGCCGGATAATTGACGATTAGATCGACGGAACATAAAGAAGCGGGGCAGCGGACGTGAACGAGGCAGTTGACCAGAAACATTCCGCAGTCCTTCCCTCGATCGAACACTTCAATCAACCGCTTTCTGTTTACACGCCAATATTTGGTTCGCAAGCCAAATAATATCCTAGCGGAGCCATCATTAGACCCGACCCCCTCTGCCGGTCGGACTGTCCGTTCAATTACCGTATCGCCGCGGCCCAAACTGCGAGTTCGCTTCTTGAGAATCAATCAGTCCGGCGAAGGGCCATCGTCGCTAGCGTCACACTGGCACATATTTCTCCCCCGCGGTCGACTCATTTCACGGCTGGCATTATGCCTTTTTATTTGCCCGTCCTAGCGCACGGAGCGACCCCAAAATCGATATTTACAGCCCTGATTATTATGTGACAAGCCGCCGACGAACGGACCGAGCCCGGCGGAAGATATAGAGGATGCGAGCCCCCGGTCGGCCGGTCCCTTTCGATGGCTCCTTTGGCGCGAAAACAGTGCGGGCTCGTTCCCGATAGCCGAGACCCAAATGAAAAGCAGGTCCTGATTACCAGCGTGACTAACGAGGCGGCGTTCTTCATGAGAACTGGAACGCCGGCTCGTTTATTTATTGGTCGGTTTGGATTGCTCGGTCCTATCTGTACCGAATCGATTTAGCCGCACAGCTCGGCGATTCAGCAACAGACAAGGATCGATTTCACATTTGTAATCGGGTATGCGGGAGCAACGACTCGAAAAAAAAAAAAAAAAGAAAGAAAGAAAAAAAGAAGAAAAACGCGGGAAGACAAAGATAGGGATAGGGACGGCTAGGCGGAAGAAGGGGGACACGAAGAGAAAAGGGTGTGGGAAAAAGCGAAGAGGGAGACGGAAATGTAGAGACCAGCAGAAGGAAACGAGGACTGGAGGGGCGAATAAAGGATGCAAGCCCGGGAAAAAGGACGAGGTATCGAAATGTATCGCCGGCGCTGCCCGATGAATCCACAAAAGGCAATTGTTATCCTTGCGTACATAATCGGCAAAGCGTCGAAAACATCAATCGCGCGTACCAAAGCGGGCATTATGTTTGTCGCATTTTTCCGCGCCCGGTTTTGCGAGGCGCGCGGACGTTGAAAAGCGAAATCGCGGGATTGTGCGAACGGAATGATTTTTGCGCGGCGGCCAATAACGCGTGCATTAACAAATCGTTATCGTTCGCAAACGATTTGTCGGATACTCGGTGGGTTTGTTATTTTAAGACTAAAGAATATGTGGCAACGTTTTCGTCCGGTAAATAAGGCCGGCGAAAATCGAAAATCGATTTCTTCTCGTTGCGCGTATCCCTCGTTTTTAACAAAATCTTGTGACTTGAATGTTTAGCGCGCCGCGAGGAACCGAGTTCCGTTCGAGTTGGCTCCGAAAAAATGGATCGAACGGTCATCGGTCGGGCTCGGAACGCGTTAACTTGGCGAAATTTCGCCGGCCTTTTTCCTCGCGGACAGCGGTTTTGTGGTGCGTCGCCGTTCTTTTTATTTCGCGACTCCCCCCGTTTTATTTCGCAATTCTGTTTGCGTGTAACTTTATTATGACTATAACGAACCGGAACATTCGGTCTGTAAACAATGGACCGCCGAACAATAGAAAATATGCAAATTTTTCTTTGAATAAACATAGCATTTGCTGTAAATGTGAATTACGCGCACGTGAATTTGTTGGGCGCCAAGTCCGCCCCCTTCGAACGCCCCGCCACCCCTTTGGGTTTCCCGCCCGCTTTCGATATTGATTTGCCTTTGAATAAACATATAGGGTTGTTGCACGGCGTTTCGTTATTATTTTCAGTTTTTCGAGGATAAATATTGAAAAACGCTTTGGCAACGGCTTGGCCGCGTCAAACAATGGGCCAACAAGTCGCATCGATTAAGGACCTTTGAATTTTTTAGGAGCCGATGCATCTACGAATTATTTTCTAATTTAGATCGGTTTCAGCACCGAGTGCAACTCCGATTTAATTTGTTATTTATACACCCGTGCCATGCTCGAAAAAAATTCATCAATAAAAAGTATAAAACATTTGAGTGCATTTTAAAATAAAAAGAATATTTCCATTACACGATAAATATTTTTAGATTAAAATTAAATTTAAACAAATATTACTGAGGAAAATTAAGCGAAGAAAAGTTGATCTACTTTTCTTATGAATTCAACTGATTTTCTGATATAATTTGCAGTTGCATTACAAAGCATTTTAAATTTACAATTTATTTTTATAAATTATGAATGTCATATTTCTAAGGTCTATTTTC
The DNA here is from genome assembly GCA_022817685.1 of Aradophagus sp. ZL-2020. Classification (NCBI taxonomy): domain Eukaryota; kingdom Metazoa; phylum Arthropoda; class Insecta; order Hymenoptera; family Scelionidae; genus Aradophagus; species Aradophagus sp. ZL-2020. The sequence goes on from JABFOV010004803.1 coordinate 4,193, forward strand.
CGAGTTTTAAAGAAAAAGAGTTGCCTTCCATTTTTTAGTTCACTATTCGTACATTCAAAGTAATTACTTTCAAAACTCTTATGATTATACTTCCTTCGTCGTCCTTTTTACATACAAGTAGTTATTACTTGAGTTTCTCTTTCTAATTGGGTCCCTCAGATCCATGCGATCATTTGAGCACAAAAGGTTAACATTAAAATAAAAATATACCTTTATTTTCATTGCAATCTTCATAATTGTGTTCACTTACTTTTCTCAGTCAGGATTAACAAAAAATTATTATCAGAGCATAAACTAAAAGTTCTTTTAAAACACGACAAAAATGATTAGCATATACGGGTGAAAATGTAAACGTGTGTAATAAAAGTTTCATCATTGGCCAAAAAAAAAATCATGTAATTTTGTCGCAGCCATATCTTGAAACTGATATTCAAGCCCGTTATTTATCAAAAGAAACAAAAAAGGAAAGTAAAAAATGAGCTGCTCTCAGTACGTTCAATGAATACTGAACTTCGACAGTTAAAATGTTATAAATAAAGTTATTCCATCTCTTTGCCGAAGTGAGTTATTACCTCCACTCGACCGAGGTTGTTGACTAAATTTTCCACGTTGTTTGAATAATATCGTACCCTTTGGCATTATTAATAATAAAAAAATGCTTCTGCGCCGACGAAACGTACATTTTAATACTAATTGAAAAAAATGAAAACAACGTGAACTCCGTAAAAGAACGTCTTCGAAATCACCTTAATCCCGAACTTGAGCGTAAGAAGTTTCGACCCTTGAAAAACATTTGTCCTCATTTCAATTTCTGCGCAACGGCACGCCGTTTGTTTATTTATTCGTCCCGGCAAATCTTGGCAGCTTTTTTTCTCCCTCTTCTTCTTCAATCGCGAATGGCAAATTTTTTTCCCGTCTCCGTCTTTTTCTCCTTCTTCGTCTTCTTCTTCTCCACTTGTGAATTTTGCGCTCCGGGAGAGCTAAACGAGAAAAGCCGCGAGCGCTGCACTTTCCCGCTTGTTACGGTTAAACGAATCGTCGTATATATTACGAAAAAATTCATACTAAACAATATTGCTACTTGAAATTTCATGGCTGAATTAAGATGCCTTCGAGAAAAAGAGGACCACAAACGTAGACGGTTTCCCGAGCGAAAAAAGGAAAAAGTATATAGAAAAGCGGAAATGTTTAAGAATCATGCGAACAAATAAAGGATTTCCGTGAATTCGGTATGCAGAATTAGACCATATTGCGTATTATTTGTTTGCGTGCATTGTCGAGGACGGTTAATCGCAAAAATTCAAACAATTTCCTAATGTGCCGTACGTTATCCGCAAATCGACTGCTGATCGTATTAAAGCAGTCTAAAGTGTGTCACGCAAGTTGATGGATGTGGTAACAAATATAATCTGTGTCATTGTTTGTGCACACGTGAAGATGAATATGTTTACGTTACTTCTAATGGTAATGATAAACACTGCGCACACTTCTTAGTTTACTTTTGCACTTTATGATGTTATCACGCTTAAACTCTTTTATAACGGTGAAAAAATGAATGCAATGACGACTATTTTGCTTAATGGTCTTAATTGAAGGGATGAAATTTAAATAAAAACATAATAAAAATGAATTCGTATCAAGTTTCGACCATTCAAAGTACTCAATGTCAAAATTCTACCCGTTTGAAAAAATAAATAACAATATTTAATAAAAAAACATTCCAAAATCATGATTTCAAAATAACTGTATACATTTTTCTTCTCTTTACTTCGAAGGAAATTCGTCATTTCGAGACGTAAAAAACACTTTTTTTTCAACAAAACACTAATAAAATCTTTCAATTTCATTAGTGTTCGTTTAAACTATTGATCTTTGCAATTTTTATACAACAAAAATTGTCGATGAACCGAACGTGATATCGAATCGAAAGTAAAAAAATTTTAATATAATCGATATTATTTTCCCAGGGAATTTGCGACATCAGATGACATTAATCTTGCGAGAAAATATCTTCTTTTTTTTTCGTCATTCCACGGGAATCGGAGATTCAGCGCGCTGATCGTAATTTATACGTCCCATTAGAAGTCACGTCGAACGGCAGATTATTGTTTGATGTTCGCGTTATTGATGCATTCGATAAAAGTGATATCTATTTGTAATCATTGCGAAGTGTATAAATCAAAGCAGATTACGGCGCGGTCTGAGGCGGCGACTCTCAGTGTTCCACTTTAGCCACTCCTCAATCTTTCAGCGTTCAATTTTTCGTCCGGAATCCGTTTCCCTGGCAAACGTACTAATTCATGTAATTCAAATGTTCTTCGAACGGCGGAAATTACATTCAAAATGGGTCTTCAAATTAACAATAGCATTTTTGAAAGTTACTACGTAAAAAAAATATTAAATCACCGACAAAAGTGTAACAATAATAGTTTTTGACTGTAAACATAACAGTCCAAATTTTAATAATAACACTGCAAAAAGGAGTGTCTTACAAACTACTCAATTTAACAAGTTTAGTAGTTTCGAACTACTGAAAATAAGAAGTTTCAGGAAAAGAACGTGCGTGAAGTTTGCAACGTTTAATTGCAACGAATTTGGACTTGGGAAAATCGTTATTAAACAATTTGCAAAAAGATAAAGCCATTCAAAAAACAATATGTTTTTTTTTTGCAAATTGATAGACGGCATTTTTCCAGGCTGGAATTCGTTGCAATTAAACGTTGCGAACTTCATGCATATAAAAAAGAAGTAGTTTGAAGTTACTAAACTTCTTAATTTAAGTAGTTTGTAAAAGACTTCTTTTTTACAGTGAATGACGAATGAAAATAAATTATTCAATTAAAATGACTAATCATAATTATTTATTAAGATTCATATCCTTTTTCGACGAAAATACAAACTTTGCGGACATTTTTTTCAGTATACACTGCGAGAACCAAATCGTAAAATTTACTTTCAAATTATTCATATCACAATTTAAATAGTAAAGTGACTATTTTGATAGTAAAACTACCACACTTTTAGCATTTAAATAATAATTGCACTATTTACTATTAATTATAATTTTCTGGTTGCTTCAATTATATCAATAACCCAATCCACTACCAAAACTCAAACGAAATTTACTTACAAAAAATCAAAAACCAAAATATAAACGGTTAATTTCGACATTCGCCTAAACGTAATAACGAATTCCGAAGTTGCTAATGAAAACACTGCGCTTAAGTTGCGAGCAAAGCGAATTATCACTTTTGCAGCGCAAAATTATAATAAAATCATGACATTAAAATTGACGCCATACGACCTCATTAACCGTCAAAGAGTTGACATCGCACAACATGAAACATTGAGATGAAATTAAAAAGTTTTCGCGCACAAGCGTTTCGCGGCGGAATTGCATTCGGAAATCAAATCTCGGACGAGACGAGGCCGCTTTGATGAATAGACGGGGCTTAACGGCACTGAAAAATTGCCGTAAGATATGTCACAGGAGTTATTCATGGGTTACGGTCCGCGTTCTTATTTGGTTATGGTTTTGGCTACACGATCAAACGCGGCTGGCAAATCCCCGAGCATTTGTTCGATATTCCGTCGCGCCCCCTCGCGCCGCCAAGATTGACGAATAATTTGCAAATTGCACACATTATAACGTATTCATGCACCTCAAACGATCGGAAACGTTCGCGTTGCCGGCTTTTTGCCGGCACGAAAGTTGAAATAGAAAATAATCCTGCGCGTAGACCTTTTTTCCTCTAACCTAACCCCCCTCCCCCCGCGCCGCACTTCGTGTTTGACTTTACGTTGCGCCGAGAACCATCATTTCGTGTCCATATGAGAATTCGTCCACAATACGGTAAAACGTCTCGGAAAATCGATATCATTTTCAGTCGACTAGCAACTACAATTTAGATATTTCATGAACGTTTTAAGAACGAACAGCGTATTTCTCAAGTAAATCCCGCGCTTTCGTGACAAAACATCAAATAAATTTTTCTACTTATATCAAGCGAGTATGACTTTTCGACGGGGCAAATACGTAGCCCGAAAGTAATTCCGACGGGGGGAAATAAAAAGGGAACGGAGGATAAACGTTTATTACAGAGGAAGGAAAGAACTGCGTGGAACACGGCAAATCCATTGATTGAATTTCTCCGTCGTCATCGTCGTCATCATTATTGTAAAATGAGTGTCACGTCGAGAACAATATCCGATGGCCACCTTTCGCTTCCTCGTTTGTTCTCACCCGTTGCCCTTCTCCTCCGTCTATTCAAAAACCCAGTCGACGATCGCAAACGTATGTTCCGCTAAAATTAAACAATTGTTGGCCGTGAACGAAACGGATTTTTTTCATCATTTTTCGTAATTTCACGCGTTATTCACGTTTTCGATACTCTTCTCGTAGGAAGCGATATTTATTTAATATAACAATGCATAAATATCATACAGAGAATTGATACCGTGACACTTTGTGATTCTTATACGATATTAGTATCAAAGGAGTTATTTAACGTCGTTAATTTCCCTTTTTCGGTTCAAAAAAAAACCCAGTTAATAATTTTCAATGAACGGAAAATCGAAAGCAAGCAGTTATCGGTAGCGAGTAACGCGAATGTGACCCTTTTTTTATTATTCACCCTCAAGCGACCATGTGGGTCTGACAGACCCGAAAGGAAAAAAGCCACTAAAACGATATTTATTCGTGTGAAAAAACGATAGTGAAGAGCATGTGGTCATATCAGAGTTAATAATGTAATACGTTACTCGTAATGCATGCACCGAGTTCTTAATAAAGCTTTTAAATACTCCATCCGCCTCGTTCTGGTTAAAACAAAAAAAACTCAGTTAATAATCGCAAATGAACGTTCCGCCGAAGGTAAATAGTTATCGATCACACACATTTTTCCGTACACCATTTGGCTTGAAATTGCCGCACGGGTCTGGCAGACCCGAACGAAAAAATACCGTGAAGTGATACGTATCTGTTTGCGACAAGGACAGTGAAGTGCATATGGTTCCTGGAAAGCTATCCTGCTGAATAAGTTATGTTTCTATATGTGTAAGAAGTTATATGTTTGTTTGTGTAAGTATATGTTTTTCGATTGAAAATGTATCGAATTTGGAGTTCGTTGCAATTAAACGTTGCAACTTCCTGCTCACGTTTCATTTTCTGTTTCAGAACCCATTTAGGATAAAATGATAAAAGAAAATAATATATAAGTCAAAAAATCTCCTCGAAAAGTTATACCGTAACTGTTCGCGAACGAAATAAACGAGGGCCTTTTCTGCGTTATTTACCCGACGTATATTCATACGGGTCTGGCAGACCCGAACGATAAAAATGAAGCGAAAAACATTGTTTACTTGTGCGCGACAAAGACAACGCTATAAACGTATGGCAGTTTGAGGGGTTTATAACATAACACGTTATACGTACGTGCATGTGCTAAGTAGTTGATACTGTTTTTAGATCAGCCGCGATAAAATTGAGGTTTCCAAGCAGCAGCACGTAACTTGAAAAGAGCGTTCTCAGCGTGGTCAATAGCGAGCTTATTAAATCGCCTTTTAATACAATCCAAAGCAGCCTCGTGCAGTTTTATTGACAATATTTTTCAGCGGCAAACAAAAACCACGGCAACATCGACGTGCAAAGTAATACATCGGCGCGGCAATGAATTTGCCATTAGCAAACGCGAAATACACTTTTCGATACGCGCCAAGATAAACAGTCTCGCAAATTCGTCTGACCCAATACAGCGGTACGCGTATTAATACGTAATCCTTATCAATAATAAATTTCGCAGGAGCTGTTTGGATTCATCTTAAGCTAATACTTCATTTGCATGAGAATGCAGCCGAGATTTATGTGCCGTTAAATCTCATGAATTTTAACTGATACTTCAATTCGACGACGGTGCCATCTTCGGCTATCAAAATTTAGTACACTATGCAACTAATAGCCCGGCTTAATGGCGACGACGACCAGCAATCCTGGATGCGTCGCTACGTCCGGTACTTTTAATTCCGCCACGTGGCGCGTTGTATACAAAACAACTCGCGGGCTGGTTAATTTTCAAACGAATATGTTGTAAACAAGGACTCGTAAACAGGCAAGATAAACAATAATAAATTTCAGTCATCCTAACTACTGCATTTATTTGCATTCTGCATTTACCTTTGCTTCTTTGAATTCTATTTTGTCGACATTGCGTCCAACACTTTGGCCGACCAAGTTGTTGATTATTCAGGAAAATATATTTTGAGTTAATAATTTATATAAAGTAGGAATAAACATGTGTATAATTATAACAAATAAGTTTATATATTAATAATAAATACAAATTAAAGATTAAAAAAAAGGCTGACCTTCCCCTTTCCCCGTTCTCCCTTTAGTCTGCAGCGAAACCGTGTAACAAACACATTGACTTTTAGGCAAAGCGTTGTCTCGGCACGAACGTAACCGTTATTTCGGCGGCCAGGCTCCTTGCGAGCAATTATTGTTATCGATCGAAACAAACGAAAATTGACCATCCTTTGCAATCGTAATTCATTTAAAATTGATTAATCCGCGAAAGCAGCGCAAACTCGATTATCGGTCTTTGAAAATAATTATCTTATTGATAAGATAAATCAATTTTCAAAATCGGATTACTGTATAAGTGAAACAAGGTATAATTTAATTATTCAGCGTAACTATTAATCGACTTGTAAGGTAAGCATTCGAGCGAAATTTCTACGTTTTAATTCTCAATTTATTACTAAACCAGCAGTTAATCAAGTGGAATTGAACCCTCCAGGCATAATAAAACCATTTCAATGAAGCGTAATCAAGTGCTGCATAGCATTTTATAAGTTAATTTTGTTTCGTTTCGAATCACCTTAATGAACTTGAATCGTATTTTTGATTTCGACTTGACAAATACGTAACAATTAATGGCCATAAAGGCCGAAGGGGTTTGCTTACGCGAAAAAGGGCAAATTGTTTTTCTTCAATCGATCACGAACCAATGCAAATTGTACGGCCGTGATGCCGCGTGCCTCGTTCGATACGGAGCTCGTCATCGGTATCGAGTGATAATGGTTTTGTCACGGAAATTCATCGGCGCGACATCAAAAATACATTTGTGTCGGTCTGTTTATTTCGTTTCATTGGTTAACGTCATGGATGCAACATTTAAATGCCATTATTTTTCTTGCATTTCTTCCGTTCGAGTCTAACATTCACAAAGACCCCTCGACGCGTTTCATTGCGTTTGCGGAAAAAATGCGTCGCGTGGAAAAAACGAAACATTCGCAAAATATTCGTACCGGGAATTCCTAGCAACGGAAAATGGAAAAATGAGTGGAAAAAGGGACAGAGCATCGAGACGAAAGGGGACATCGCAAAAATGCAAAGCGCCCGTTAATCTGTTTAACCGACTACTCGCGTCAAAAGACGCCGCGCTGAAATCGAACGATAATTAAATCCCTCGGATGAAAATCAAAAATCACCGGAAATGAGGACGAAAAAAAGAAAACAATGAAAATCAAGATTCTACGCGAACGTAACTAATCTCTCTCCGGCGAAATTGTAAATTCGGCGCGACAATTAACACTATCTGCATAATCCCTCATCAATTTTGCCGAACGTATAAATGAACGAATCCGTGAATTATCCACCGGGCGAATCGAAAATGAGCCCGAGCGGAAAAAGACCAACGTTTGAAAACCGCTCGAGCGCCTACGTCGCGGGGCGAGGAACGAGGGGAGGGGGGAGGGATATAGATGGGGGTGCGAACGCGGAGGTTGCAATTAACATCAACAAAATCCCTCGGCGATTCGGTCAATTACGTCGGCGAAAAGGCAAGGCAAGGAATTCGCGAAGAAACAAAAGCTAGCGCGCCCGTGAAATCATAACGCCGAGAAGTGGCTAGACGGACCACGAGTCCCGGCACAAACAGTCCACAACATCGAACGATTCGAAGGAAAAACAAAACTATCAAAGTTAACGCCGTCGCACAAATCACAAACTATTGGAATAAAAATGATAAGAGCGGGTGGGAGGTAACGAGGAGCTAAAGGCGAGAAAGCAGTCGGGGGGAGGGGGGCCAGGCCGGGCGGCTTGAACAGTGAATTTGGCAAAGACACCAACCTTTCTGAAGACTCCGAGACTGCGGGACAGAAGAGGCGGTCACTTGTGAGGCGACAAACGAAGCGGCGTTGGGGCGCGACGCGGGGCCTTCTAATTAGTGAGCGAGCATCGCGGCAAGTGCGGCTGCTGCCTAGGCCCCGAGGTCGCGCTCGGGCTTGGGGCTCCGGCTGGCGCCGGGTCGACCGGCATCGGAAACACGGCAACACCTGGAGCACGAGTCACGGCACTTGCTGGCCACTTTGGCCGACGACGGCACCGGGCTACTTGGCAACGAACGGCGGTACTCGGCGCTTCGGGCACGGGGCCCCGCGGTGACATGTGGTCCGCACGCACCAACAACTAGGCCATGCCCCGATGGGAGGCACAGCAAAGCAAAAGCCTCGTCGACGGACGGGCGGACGGCGCTATTAGGCCGGGCACGATGGCTGATCGATGGCTGGCCGGCGGCGGGGGTGCAGCGGGGGCGGGGGCCCCCCGGGTTCGGCGCGACGCCCGGCCGGTCCTGTCAACGTGTCAAGTGCGAAGGGGGGGCGCAGTCGAGCGTTCCGCTGGCAAAGGGCTGCCTCATGAGAGAGATGCAAAAGCACCAATACCGCTGCTCGCGGATCGCCCCGGTAACTGAATCGCCTTGTGGACGAGGGGTTCGCGCCGGGGTGGTGGGAGGGCCGCGATAGGGGTGGACGAAGATACACCCAAGCATTACGCGTGCGCCAGCCAAGCTGAAAGAGCGTCGTTCTTGCCACCCGCCACACAGCCAGCGACCCTCGGTGCCACCCCTGCCGCTGATACACAGCTGACGCCGCCGACCAGATGCAGGGTGAAGTTGTCGGTGGTCGCCGGATGCTAACAGAAAGACAAGACGGAAACCCAACACAGACGAATGG